>BQNB010153685.1:0-15613 GCA_026074375.1 Tanacetum coccineum
CACGCCCTTAAGATTATAAAACACAAAAACAAAAATAATATATAACACATTTATTTAACCATTAACCACCATTTAATCCGGTTTTTATAGTTTACCAAAACTTGCAATATATTTATTAGGCGATTTTTATAAATCAAACACGCTTTAAAGGCTGTTTCGCATCAAACCAAACACGCCCTTGTGGTGTTTCTGCTCACCCAAACACACCCTTACGGTTTTTCTGCTCACCCAAACACACCCTTACGGTTTCCTGCTCACCCAAACGCACGCTATGTTGATGCTAAACCAAACGCACCCTTATGGTGCTTTCTGCACAACCAAACGCACCCTACTCGGCTGCTAAAACAGCGAAAACAAACACCCTTTATGGCATGAAAAAACAAACGCCCTACTGGATTGAATATATATTTGAAAGTTAAAAACAAATGTGACAAGTGTAGAATAGGTTAGGGGTGAGGCTGTAAATATTACCACATGGACCAAAAGTGTAACTTTTGTAAAATAATGATTCGGGACTCGTTTAAGCCACTTAACGGATGATTTAAAACACGAACCTTGCGCCATTGCGTTCCAAATGATTTTTCCATGAAATATGGCTATTTACAAGACTAGTTTTCATAAATGTTTTATAAAATTTATTTAAAATGTTTATTATTTATTTGGTAGTCATTGGATGTCTTGGGTAAGCTTTGTTCGTACAAATACAACTTTGACTCAAACATTTACGTTTTTAATAAACGTTTATGAATAATATGATAAATAATTTATTAAATATTTTTATTTAATAAAAAGTGATAATTAAATATAATTTAATTATTTTTGTGTCGGTACGCGTTGTTCTCGTTTTTAAAATTTTGCGAGGGTATTTCATTCATTTTCTGCTTGTTTTTGGGTCTCGGGCAAAACTAAAAAGTTGTCCGGAATGTCGTTTTACGTCAAATTGCTTTAGAGTCCGACTCTTAAAAACGTGATTTAGCGGGTCGTTTTTGATAAGTCGACTTAGAAATAACATATATCTTCTCGTTTTCAAGTCAAATAAGTTAAAAATAATTTTGCACATGAGAGATGTGTAATAATAAATATGATTTATTATTTAAATATGTTCCGAAAAATTACCGGTTACGCGGTAATCGTTTTTATGTGACAATAAAAGATCAAAAGTCAAAAAGTCAAGTCGGACCCGAAAAGTCAAAGGGTAAAATACTCATTTAAAATTCCAAAAATTGCCGGTTGTCACAGTACCTACCCCTTAAAGAAATCTCGTCCCGAGATTTAATTCGTGTTAACCGATTGTGTGACCAAGAAAAGATTTAAGATATAATAAACTAGTTCTAAACAAGACAGTGATAACTTTATTCAGCAAAATTCGATGTTTCGACACTTCTTAATATACATAGATTTTGGCTAAGTTTGAGCAGGATATCTAATCCATCAAAATAGGTATCACAAAAAAAATATCATCACAGTTCTTATGACTGATATAAACGCGTTATAAAGAAAGTCTCATAATAGTGAAAACATCGAAGGAGAAAGTGTAGTCGCGTGAGTATGTTTGTATAAAGTTTTAAATGTTCAAGGACGGAGTCTCGCTTCTAATATATGTAATGTTCGATGATTAATAACAGACGAGGCTAATGAATGTAAGTATTCAACTTACTTGGCAGTACCATGATGTATCGCGACCTAAGTCTTCGTACTAGTGGCCCGAAATGAATAGTTTGACTAGATGTTTCGTCAATAGGTGTTTATCTGGTTTAAAGGGGATTGCATTACCTTTTGGATAAAGTTGTACAAGCAAGGACTGCTCAAGGACCCAACAACAACCACATAACCACGACAACTATAACAAACGGTGATGGGATACCGAGAGTGAGGACATTTCAAGAAACAATATCCCCAGTATAAAATTCGACAAATGGGGGGAGCTCGCGAGAGAGCTTAGGTGATAGGTGATGGAAGATTGTACTCGGCCTGTTAGCTCCACAGACAGTTCATGATCGTAAATATTTGTAACGGCAAAAGTAATAACTTAAGAATGAGATAAGGTAGTTCGAATGAGGCCTAAAGATTCTGCTGAGTGGTAAGACACGATTGTGTTTCTAGACCTTTTTAACGGATTTCGGTGATTTTCGGGTTCGAGTTCATACTCGTGTCATATTGGATACCATTAAGCCCACTAATTTATAATTCCTTATTTACATAAAGAAGCGTTCAAATTTATGTAAGTAAGAAATGATAAACTTATGGTTTGGTGATTTACAATTTATTTATTTAAATGAAGAGGCATCTCAATCCTTTCAAATAAAGAGATTATAAATCATCCTACTTAATAATTTCTGATGCAATACGCATACTCACATAACCTTCAAGGTGGTGGATAACATGACAATGCATTTGTTTTAATGGGTATAGAATGAGTGTTTAAAACTCGTCTTCGGAGACGGGGAGCAAAACAATCAGGGGAAATCGACATAGTGTTCAAAATAGTTAATGAGTACTCGGTTAAAGTAAATAAGATAAAGGTCTTTATAAACGAGTCAACATATCAATTAACATATCAATCCTCGTATTACAAGTCCCGCCCATACAAGACTTGTAATACTTAGATTCATACATAATCCCATGTAAACAGAATTGTGACAGGTTTTGTTAACATAAGAACTATCATATCAATCCTCATATTACAAGTCCCGCCCATACAAGACTTGTAATACTTAGATTCATACATAATTCCATGTAAACAAAATTATGATGGCTTTCGTGTAATACGATATTGTATAAAGTTATAAAAAAATTAGAGGCTATTGTTTAACTTAAGTGAGACCATTGTGCAACTCACAATGTCTAAGAAGTAAAATGAGACCATTGTGTAGCTCACAATGTCTTAAGAAATGTTCTGGTATTTATATAAATAACTCCTATATAAATAAACGTACGATATACGCAAAAGGGATGCAAGCATATATATTATATATATGTATGCCATGTAAGCACTTAATGTAACAAGTAATGTAAGCAAGTAAGCAAGTAGTGTGTATGCACTTTGAAAATGTTTGATGTGATGCAATGTTTGTGAAAACGGTTATAGTGTAGGTAACCTATGCAACCTAGTTCTCTATAACCAGTGCTTTGATACCAATCTGTAACACCCTCAAAAACATGTCACAGCGGAAATATGTCCGGGGGCGTTACTTCATAATACAGCAACACAAGATACAAGAGAACGACCTCTAAATGTGTCGTTTGAAAAGTAATCTCGTTGATTTTCTTGAAATTGATATAACATTTGTCCCATAATTGCATCACAATGAAAAGCTTGAAAGCAATACAACGAGATTTGATCATTTGTATGTAAGTAGAAATCCATAAATGAAATCTTGTCAATTTAGACTCCAATGCACATCAAGTAAGCCAAGCATCTAATTCACCTAAGAAAAACATGCTTAAAAGGGTCAACATAAAGTTGGTGAGTTCATAGATTTTTGTATATGTAAATGTTGAAATCAAAAGATTTATAAAGTATGCATGACCATTTCAATCCTTATAATAGTCGCCAAAAATGTAAGTGTAAATGTAGAACCGAAAGAGTATAGTGTCTACTGCTTCACCACAGTATAATGAAAAATGTTTAGTAATCAGTAATGTTCAACAAAGTAGTGTGGACCACAAGATTTCCAAAATGTATGTGACTACTATAACAGATACAGTATCACATAAAATGTATCTACTGTTGCGCTAAGCTCATGACACCGAAGCTAATTTGTGTAGCATATAATAATCCAAATGTATTCCGCCCTACCGGTGTCTGACCAAGACACCCAATGAGATTTGACATGATATATATCCGTTTATCGGGAGCCCCTTGGGTAGTGAGCGCTACTCACCCGGATAGGGATAATTAGTCCCAATAGATCTATTTATAACATTCACGCTTACTAAGACCAATCTAATTGGTTATACCAAAATTAACGGTTCATGATAGTTTCGGGCAAGGGAGTGGTGTAATCGCTACTTAGGCAACACGTAGACAGGAGATGATAACCGAAAACACTTGTGTCCAATGAAGAAATAACCATTGTATTCATAAACAACTTTAAATACTTAAATTCATAAGTAGAAAGAGTGTGATATCAATTAAGTAACCGAGTTTGTAAATGAGTATAAGTATGAGTATGTAAACAAGTATGTAAACAAGTTGTAATGAGCATGTATTCTCCCCCGAGATTTGTAAAGTAATTGTAAAACAAGTGAAAGAGGGGCTATAAACTCACCTTGATGATGTAGAACGATTGGCAGAAATGCACATATTAAGCACAGCACAAACGGAAACCGGAACGGCTCGACCAAGAAGTTACGGTTTATCTTAACGGCTAAATCCCACTAACCTAGGATAATGTATTTAGGTTTTTCCGATGGATTGTCACATCAACGCGAAACGTTGATAAAAGATTTAGATTTAAAGTTGTAATAGTTTGATGGTTGGTTAAATAAAATAAATCGAAAAGTAAACACAAAGTATGTAATATGTTCCGTATATATTACATATGAAAAATAAACATGTATATAATTCATACCGTGAATTATATAACAAGGAAAATCAATCAAATAAATAATCGAGGTATATAATACCTTGCAAGTATTATATAAGAAATGTGAGAAAAGAATTGAAACAAAATTATTCAACACTTGTTCGGAAATCACCAAATAAATTAACAAGGAGTTCTTGCATATAAGTAAACACGCGTTTTAAAGTTTCAAATTAGATAAATGACATCCTTATAGCTTTTACAAAAGTTATGTTTTTATCTTCTAATTAGGAATTATAAAATATTATTTTATAATTTAGCATTTCGTTTCCTTGACGGGTTGTAGCTATAATAGTTGTCTCATTTGTAAAAGTATAGTTTTCGTTGTTTGTCGGTTTATTGTATAATAACAAATTAATAATCTTAAAACTATATAACCTTGTCCTTTTACCGAGTGTTTAAAATAATAGAAGTTTTAGTGAAACATTACTAGGTATATAAATTTATATAAATTTCGACATGACTTTTTTGTTTATATGACGTTCCCCATTTTTTTTTACAAAACTCAATGTTTTCACTTTTAATTAATTCAATTCATGTTGCAAATACCCGCTTAATTCAATATATATCTAAACCAAACAAATTTAAATAAATAGCACATTTATTTAACCATTAAACCACCACTAGATCCGGTTTTATATCTATAAAATCTTACGATATATTTATTAATCGATTTATATAAACCAAACGCACCTTTGCTGTAAAACAGCGAACCAAACACGCCCCTTATGGTGTAACTGCTAAACCAAACGCACCCTTACGGTGTTTCCTGCTCACCCAAACACACCCTATGGTGTTTCCTGCTCACCCAAACATACCCTATGGTGGTTTTATCAAAACCAAACGCACCCTTGTGGTGCCGATGAGAAACCCAACACACCTTTAGGCTGTCAATAACAACCCAACGCACCCTACTGTTAAGAAAAACCAAACGCACCCTATGTAGTGATGACCCCAGATCCAAACGAACCCTTGGTGCTTATAAGAAAACCAAACACACCTTATGGTGGTGCGTGGCTGTGGTGGCAGCCGCTACGGTGGTGGCTGAGCCGTGGCCATAATGGTGACGATGTGGTGATGATGTTGGCGTGGTGGTGAAGGTGGCAATGGGGCTGCGAACGTGGGGCAGCCATGGCGGCTGATGAAGATGGTGGTGTAGGCGGTGGATGATGATGGAGGGGATGGTGGTGACGTGTTCAGATGGATGATGATGATGCGGCGGCTGCTGTGCCGTGGGTATGGTGGTGGGGTGGAAGTAGTGGGGGTTGCGGTGATGGTTATGGAGATGATGGAGTGGTGGGTGCCGGCGGCTGGTGGCCGAAAGTTGGTAGGAGGTGGCGCCTGAAAAAGTAGAGAGTATGTGTGTGTGGTGGTGGCTAGTATAAATGAGTAAAACCCTAATGACTTGATATATATACTTGAAAGTTTAAAAAAATTGTAGCAAGTGTAGTATAGTCTAGGGTAAGGGTTGTAAATATTCCTAGAGGGACTAAAAACGTAACTTTCGTTAAATAATGGTTCGAGACTCGTTTAAGCTAGATAACGGATGATTTAAAACACGAAAGTTGCGCCATTGTTTTCTAATTAATTTTTCCCACGAAAACGAGTATTCACTCGAATAATATTCATAAATGTTTTATAAACTAAATTAAAAATGTTTGTGATTTATTGCGTAGTCATCGGGTAAGTTTTGTCCGTAAAGTGAAACTTTAAGTTAAATGTTCGCGTTTTCAACAAACATTTTTCAATAAAATGTTAAATAATTTATTAATTATTTTTATTAAATAAATTGTTATAATTAAATATAAATTTAATTATTTTTGTGTCGATAGGCGTTGTTCTTGTTTCTAAAATTTTGTGAGGGTAGTTTAGTCATTTTTTGCTTGTTTTCGGGTCTCAGGCAAAACTAAAAAGTTGTCCGGAATGTCGTTTTACATCAAATTGTTTTAGAGCCCGGGTCGTGAAAACGTGATTTAGCGGGTCGTTTTTGATAAGTCAACTTAGGAATAACATATGTCTTCTCGTTTTCAAGTCAAATAATTAAAAAATAATAATTTGCACCTGAGAGATGTAATAATAAATATGATTTGTTAGTTAAATATGTTCTGAAAAATTACTGATTACGCGGTAATCGTTTTTATGTGACAATAAAAGATCAAAAGTCAAAAAGTCAAGTCGGACTCGAAAAGTCAAAGGGAAAAATAGTCATTTAAAATTTCAAAAATTGCCAGTTGTTACAGTGCCTACCCCTTAAAGAAATCTCGTCCCGAGATTTAATTTGTGTTAACCGATTGTGTGGCCAAGAAAAAAATTTAAGATTTAATAAACCAGTTTTTAAACATGGCGTAGATAACTTTAGTCAACAAAATTTGATGTTTCGACACTTCCCAACATACCAAAAGTTTTGGCTAGGTTTGACCAGGATATTTAATCCATCAAAATAGGTATCTCAAAAAAAATATCATTACCGGTCTTGTAACTGATATAAACACGTTATAAAGAGAGTCTCTTAATAGTGAAAACATCAAGAAGAAAGTGTACTCGCGTGAGTATGTCTGTATAAATTTTTAAATGTTCAAGGACGAAGTCTCGTTTCTGATGTCTGTAATGTTCGATGATTAATAACGGACGAGGCTAATGGATGTAAGTCTTCAACTTACTTGGCAGTACTAGGATGTATCGCGACCTAAGTCTTCGTACTAGTGGACCGAAATGAATAGCTCAACTATCTCTTTCGTCGATAGGTGTTTATCTGGTTTAAGGGGGTTGCATTACCTATTGGATAAAGTTGTACAGGCTGGGACCGCTCCCGGACCCAACCACGGCAACCATAACAACAATAACTATAACAAATGGTGATGGGATGCAGAGAGTGAGGACATTTCGAGAAACGACATCCCCCGAATAAAGTTCAACAAATGGGAGGAGCTCGCGGGAGAGCTTATGCGACAGACGGCGGAATATGGTACTCAGTCGTTAGTTCGAGGATGAATCAAATTCATTAGCTCAAGTGTGCACAAGTCGGTTAGCTCCACAAACAGTTCACGATCGCAAGGAGTTGTAACGACAAAAGTAATAACTTAAGAATGAGTGTTAGCCTAAAAATATGTCGGCTAATACGGAATTACATTAGTTTATATTAGCCGGACACACAGGGACTAGAAATGTGTGTAGTAACTGTAGATTGTGTCGGGATTTATAAATCCCCCTACATAATTCCATGGAGGGGTGAGGATTCATAATTTTAGTAATTAGGTGTGTTGTGTTTCTCTCTCTAGATTTACACACATTGCCCTTTTCTCATCACTAATATTGGTTCTATTTGTTTAATCCTCCCCGACCTCCGGATCATTCTTGTTAGCTTGTGAATCTTATGGATAACAATTGGTACCAGAGCTAACCGGGGGTGTATTGTATTCGAGTGTGTTGTGTTAGTGATTTCGTTTTTTATGAGCTCATTGGTTCGGCGTCGTTTCTTGGCTTAAAAGCTTTTAGTCGTGGTCATTTCGTGTGTGGCTAAGACAAACGCAAGGACGCTAAGAAGAAAAGGACGGGTTCAAAGTACTTGCTTGGATCGAACGAGTGTATTTCTGTTTGGACCGAACGAGTAATTTTCCTTTGAGGACCGATCGAGTGATTTTACTTTGAGGACCGATCGAGTGATTTTCTTTGAGGACCGATCGAGTGCTTTTCTTTGAGGACCGATCGAGTGATTTTCTTTGAGGACCGATCGAGTGCTTTTCTTTGAGACGAAGAGTTTTGTCTTCATGGAACCGACGAGTGAACTCTTCAAGACTAAGAGTGAACTCTTCAAGGACCGAACGAGTGAACTCTTCAAGACCGAACGAGTGAACTCTTCAAGGGACCATGAGTGTCTTTCATCAAGGACCGAACGAGAGAACCGATCAAGACAACCGAACCAAAGAACCGAACAAACGATAACCGATCTAGATGTTTTTCTTTGACCACCGAACAAGGGAACCGATCTAGCAATTTTTTTTTTGATTTTTCGGTTTCGAGTGTCGGTAATCCACGGGACTTATAAAAGCTCATGTACTTCATGTTCAACAACGATTTCAACAACAATAATTTCGTCACGGTTTTTTTCTTGAATTTAGTAAAATCCGTTATATAGTCGATTTTTTTTAACGGTTTAAATCTAGAAATTGTAAAATCCGTGAATGCTCTTTGATAACAACAAAACAACAACACGATTACCATATCTACCTAAAAAAACATACGAATAAGATTCACTTTACGTCAAAAAGGCTAGGAATTTGGATTGTTAATGTAAATAGTGATCACGAAGTTGATTTGGTATCCCTTTTTTGAGCTTTGAAGTGGGTTTCACATAGGCACGTCTACTTATTTTCATCTTCGAGACTTCCTTCACTCTTCTACCCACTTTTCTTCAAACCCAATCATATCGTTTGATGACTTATTGAAAACGTATCACAGTTATGATTGAGACTTGGATTATCTAGTTATACCCGATGTAAGGAGTTACATTGTAGTACTCACGGGTTATAGCTATCACTTAAAGGAGTTACATTGTTGTACTCAGTGTCACACGCAGATGCCGATGTGGATAGTTTCAAGAGGTGTGTAACTTATTTTGCTCTTAGTTGAGTGTATAGGTTCATTAGAGGCTTTCTTCTGCACAGTTCTTCAGATAACAAATAGTGCATGCTTAAGTAACAAATTTGGGGAATTTCTACTTATTTTTAAAGTTTGGTATATTGGGGTTTACTTAATACAAGTGGTCACTGCAATTAGACGAAGAATATGAGGTTGGTAAGTTTAGCCATAGAGTAAAAGTGTTAATGATATGACCAGCCAACTCTCACGGATATTTGAAGCTACAGAATGTCAATGGTTGATTCACAGTCTAAGTATATTTCAATGTTCTTCATGGTCTTTCATAATTTTTAAGTTTGTTAACTTATGACAAAACTTCTCGGTTATGGGCGTAACAGTCAATGGGTTCCGAGAGTTCGAATACCATCATGGGAATACGGTACTTTTTTGATCTTTGATGATCAGGTCAACTTCCTGGGGGAAGAGTTTATACTACTTTCACTCTAGTTTTGGTTTGTGAAGTATTCTGCATGGTGAGAAGAATTGTTGTGATCTCTTGATGTTTTCCCCGAAACAGGATACAATCATCAAAACAGAATGATCATGATTACAGTATATAAGCAGTATTAGATAGTGTGGTTGACTATTTCTTCTATTAAATTCCGATGTGCACTTTAAATGTCAATGTTAGAAGATCGTTCAAGCTACATCAACGTTTCAGAATCTGCTCAAGATACGGATGTTGGTTTGGAGGGAAGCTGATTCAGAAACTTCGACTCAAAAAATAGCAGTCTATGAAGAAAGCTTTTTTAAGACTTGCTGCCATGTTTTGGGGGGAAGTTATCCAACGCATGCATACTACAATGGTTCCAGAACAAGTCAAGAAAAGAAGATCCAGTGGAGTACAAGTATCTAAGATCTAGAAGAAAAAGACGTTCATCTTCCGCATTGGAAGCGCTTTGGATTTCATTTGATTTTGTTGTATTGTACTTGTTAGGAAAATTGTAAGTATTTCCGTTGCTCACACATATTGGGGGAAGATTGTTAGCCCTATAAATAATTTGTAGGCTAATACGGCAGAATGACTATTTGTTTTTATTAGCCGTGACCATCAGGGACTAGAAATGTCAAGTGTAGTAAGTAGATTGTGTCCCGGGCTATATATATCCCCTCCATACTTCCATGAAAGGGCGAGGATTCATAATTTTGTAATAAGGTGTGTGTGTTTCTCTCTCTAGAATACACACATCTTCCCTTTTCTCTCACTAAATAATTGGCATTTCTATTTGTTTAATCCTCCCCGACCTCCGGATCATTCTTGTTAGCTTGTGAATCTTATGGATAACAATGAGATAAGGTAGTTCCAAGTGAGGCCTTAAGATTATGTTAAATGGTAAGACACGATTGTGTTTCTAGATCTTTTTAACGGATTTTAGTGATTATAGGGTGCAATAAAGTCACAACTATATCCCTATCGGTTACCTTAAGGCATCTCATTTATAATTATTATTCTGACATAAAGAAGCGTCCCAATTTATGTAAATAATGAATTGATAAACTTATGGTTCGGTGATTTACAATTTATTTATTTAAATGAAGAGGCATCCCAATCCTTTCAAATAAAGAGATTATAAATCATCCTACTTAATAATTTCCGATGCAATACGCGTACTCACATAACCTTCAAGGTGGTGGATGACATGACGATGCATGTGCTCTAATGAGTATGGGACGAGTGTTTAAAACTCGTCTTCGGAGACGGGGAGTAAAACAATCAGGGGAGATCGACATAGTGTTCAAAATAGTTGATGAGTACTCGGTTAGAGTAAATACGATAAAGATCCTTATGAACGAGTCAACATAGCAATTATCATAACAATCCTCCTATTACAAGTCCTGCCCATACAAGACTTGTAATACTTAGATTCATACATAATTCAATGTAAACAGAACTGTGACGGGTTTTGTTAACATAGCAATTATCATATCAATCCTTGTATTACAAGTCCCGCCCATACAAGACTTGTAATACTTAGATTCATACATAATTCCATGTAAACAAAATTATGACGGTTTTCGTGTAATACGATATTGTATACAGTCCTGAAAAAAAATATTTTTAGAGACCATTGTTTATATTACAATGTCTGAGGACGAAGTGAGACCATTGTGCAACTCACAACGTCTAAAAAGTAAAATGAGACCATCGTGCAACTCACAATGTCTTAAGAAATGTTCTGGTATTTATATAAATAACTCTTATATAAATAAATACATGATATACGCAAATGATGTAAGCATATATATTATATATATATGTATGTCAAATGTTATGGCATTTATATAAATAACTCTTATATAAATAAATGCTTGATACACGCAAAGGATGTAAGCTTATATTATATATATATATATATATATATATATATATATATGTGTGTGTGTGTATATGTATGCCATGTAAGCACTTAATGTAACAAGTAATGTAAGCAAATAAGCAAGTAGTGTGTATGCACTTTGAAAATGTTTGCTGTGATGCAATGCTTGTGAAAACGGTTATAGTCTTGGTAACCTATGCAACCTAGTTCTCTATAACCTGGCTCTGATACCAATCTGTAACACCCCCAAAAATGTGTCGCAGCGGAAATATGTCAGGGGGCATTACTTCATAATACAACATCACAAGATACAAGAGAACGACCTCTAAATGTGTCGTTTGAAAAGTAATCTCGTTGATTTTCTTGAAATTGATATAACATTTGTCCCATAATTGCATCACAATGAAAAGTTTGAAAGCGATACAACGAGATTTGATCATTTGTATGTAAGTAGAAATCCATGAATGAAATCTTGTCAATTTAGACTCCAATACACATCAAGTAAGCCAAGCATCTAATTCACCTAAGAAAAACATGCTTAAAAGGGTCAACATAAAGTTGGTGCGTTCATAGATTTTTGTATATGTAAATGTTGAAATCAAAAGATTTATAAAGTATGCATGACCATTTCAATCCTTATAATAGTCGCCAAAAATGTAAGTGTAAATGTATAACCGAAAGAGTATAATGTCTACTGCTTCACCACAGAATAATGAAAAATGTTTAGTAATCAGTAATGTTCAACAAAGTAGTGTGGACCACAAAATTTCCAAAATGTATGTGACTACTATAATAGATACAGTATCATATAAAATGTATCTACTGTTGCGCTAAGCTCATGACACCGAAGCTAATTTGTGTAGCATATAATATGCCAAGTGTATTCCGCCCTACCGGTGTCTGACCAAGACACCCAATGAGATTTGACATGATATTTCCGTTTATCGAGAGCCCCGTGGGTAGTGAGCGCTACTCACCCGGATAGGGATAATTAGTCCCAATAGATCTATTTATAACATTCACGCTTACTAAGAGCAATCTGATTAGTTATACCATAATTAACGGTTCATGATAGTTTCAGGCAAGGGAGTGGTCTAATCGCTACTTAGGCAACATGTAACAGGAGATGATAACCGAAAACACTTGTGTCCAATGAAGAAATAACCATTGTATTCATAAACAGCTTTAAATACTTAAATCCATAAGTAGAAAGAGTGTGATATCAATTAAGTAACCGAGTTTGTAAATGAGTATAAGTATGAGTATGTAAACAAGTTGTAATGAGCATGTATTCTCCTCCGAGATTTGTAAAGTAATTGTAAAACAAGTGAAAGAGGGGCTATAAACTCACCTCGATGATGTAGAACGATTGGAAGAAATGCACATATTAAGCACAGCACAAACGGAAACCGGAACGGCTCGACCAAGAAGTTACGGTTTATCTTAACGGCTAAATCCCACTAACCTAGGATAATGTATTTAGGTTTTTCTGATGGATTGTCATATCAACGCGACACGTTGATAAAAGATTTAGATTTAAAGTTGTAATAGTTTGATGGTTGGTTAAATAAAATAAATCAAAAATTAAACACAAAGTATGTAATATGTTCCGTATATATTACATATGAAAAATAAAAAAGTATATAATTCATACCGTGAATTATATAACAAGGAAAACCAATCAAATAAATAATCGAGATATATAATACCTTGCAAGTATTATATAAGAAATGTGAGAAAATAATTGAAACAAAATGATTCGACTCGTGTTCGGAAATCACCAAATAAATTAACAAGGAATTCTTGCTTATAAGTAAACACACGTTTTAAAGTTTCAAATTAGATAAATGACATCTTTAAAGCTTTTACAAAAGTTATGTTTTTATCTTCTAATCAGGAATTATAAAATATTATTTTATAATTTAGCATTTCGTTTCCTTGACAGGTTGTAGCTAAAATAGTTGTCTCATTTGTAAAAGTATAGTTTTCGTTTGTTTGTCGGGTTATTGTATAATAACAAATTAATAATCTTAAAACTATATAACCTTGTCCTTTTACCGAGTGTTTAAAATAATAGAAGTTTTAGTGAAACATTACTAGGTATAGAAATTTATATAAATTTCGATCTGACTTTTTCGTTTATATGACGTTCCCTAATTTTTTTACAAAACTCAATGTTTTTCACTTTTAATCAATTCAATTCATGTTGCAAATAACCGCTTAATTCAATATATATTTAAACCAAACAAAATAATAAATAACACATTTATTTAACCATTAAACCACCATTAGATACGGTTTTATATTTATAAAATCTTACGATATATTTATTAATTGATTTATATAAACCAAACACACCCTTGCTGTAAAACAGCGAACCAAACACGCCCCTTATGGTGTAACTGCTAAACCAAACGCACCCTTTGGTCGTTTCTGCTAAACCAAACGCACCCTTATGTCACCCAAACGCACCTTTACGGTGTTTCCTGCTCACCCAAACACACCCTATGGTGTTTCCTGCTCACCCAAACACACCCTATGGTGGTTTTATCAAAACCAAACGCACCCTTGTGGTGCCGACGAGAAACCCAATGCACCCTTAGGCTGTCAATAACAACCAAACGCACCCTGCTGTTAAGAAAAACCAAACGCACCCAATGTAGTGATGACTCCAGATCCAAACGCACCCTTGGTGCTTATAATAAAACCAAACGGACCCTATGGTGGTGCGTGGCTGTGATGGCAGCGGCTACGGTGGCGGTTGAGCCGTGGCCATAATGGTGACAGAGTACAAAAAAAGGCCAAAGATTCAAACCGAAGCCAGAAAAGTCAAAGAAGCAAAGCCAAGGAAAAGTCAATCCTCAGTCAAAAAGTCAAAGAAAAGTCAACTCATGGTCAACAGAAGTCAACCACAAGAAGACAAAACCCAAAATGATCCAAATAAGTCCCTTAACTTTTCAAAAGATACAAAAATAGTCCCTGGGCCTTAATGGGCCTCAAAACCCTAAATACCCTCACCCGGATCCAAGAGCCCAAGCACTTAGCCCATTTACCTTTTCTATAAACCTCAAGGGACCATTATTACCATTTCTCAAACTCGTTTTACACTATACTTTGAGATAACAAAGAGGAGGACTAGTTCTGTCAATACGCCATAGTTCAAACCGATGTTTACCCATTTACAGTTTAAAAAGGGCGCGAGTAGTGGTTACTATTCATCGTCGTCCTCCTGCTTTAACCTTGGATAAAAGAGAGGGCAAATCCAAATTAAGGGCTTAATTGGTCAATTCAGAAGCTCTACATCACAATGGCAAGGACACAACCGTCTTATCAAGGCCCTAATTAGCTCACTCAAGCTAGATGGCCACGTTGGCAGGCAAGGAAGCACAAATGAAGATTGGTTTTACACTACTAGCTCTCACATAAGTAGCACAAAGGTGTCACATCAAGGATTGCCAGCTTGGCAATCCGTGTGACTACCTTGTGATCCAACGGCTCATATTAATGATCAAATGATTAATGGAATGAAGGGTGATGATTGCTTAAGGCATGAGCAACAAGTTTGGACCTAGAAACTTCTCTTCAGCCTATAAAAGGCCTCACCATCACACACACAGGGGAGAGTTAGCATATAGTAGATTTTTAGTAGTTTTTTTAATTTAGCTTAAATTTCCTTTAAACCTTGTAATTTTTCCTTTTAAGCATTGTAACAAGTTTTATGATTAATGATAATTCAGTTTTTTTTAATCTCTCTTAAGCTCTTGTTTTAATAAGCCTTCTCTTTTCTTATTAAATGTTAAGCTACTATAAGCTCTAATAAGTTTATAAGCTTATTATTGAGCTAAATTAAACTTTAATCATACCTAAGCCTTAAAATCAGTTTAAAATCTTATTACCTATGCATATTGGACTTATGAACTTTTGGAAGGGAGATCTAAAAAGGAAGGATCTCCAAGGACTTTACTCCTAGCTTATTTATAAGCTAGGAGAGCTTGTAGCAAAGCTCTAAGAGCCATTGAGCCTTGTTTAGCTAGGCCAATTGTAAGTTCTCTTTAAAATTCCTTGTTCCTT
>BQNB010153686.1:0-12283 GCA_026074375.1 Tanacetum coccineum
TCGGGAGTCTTCGTTTTGTGTCGGTTTTCCTTAAAACTCAACGTTCTCGACTTTAAAATATTACCCAAAGTTTCCTTGTATTTTTAATGACCTCAAAAATACTTTTCCAAGAACTTAGACTATTTACACGACATAATTCACAGTTAAACTTCCCAAATTTTGTTTTAAACATTAACGAACGTGTCGGGACTCATTTTTCGGCATTTCAAACTATTTACGGGACGAACATCTGGGAACATAGTCAACATAGCTAAAATCCTCTAGAAAGGATTAACACAAGCGACATAAACGCGAAATACTCACGACCACATTGATTCGCCACCGTCAACACGGTACTCGTTCTAACGAAACTGACAAAAGTCAAATAGTCAAAGGACTAAATTTGAACATTCAAAATATCAGAAAAGGGCAAAGGTTACATTCGTTCACAAAACGACTCACAATGTACTAAAACGCATCAAGATGTCTTAGGGTCGACCAAGATTAGATTTTTAGTCATTTGTTTGTTTGATTGCTAAGCCCGCATAGTTTTCCGTTTCCTTGACTAGTTTCTGGACGTAGTTCCAAGATTCTCATTTTAAGACATCCGTTAATAGAAATATTAAATAACTTATTTAAGTAAGTTCATATAATCAACCCAAGGTATTTATTACGATTTCCCTTTACTGTCGTGCCGCTACGCGTTGCGTGATGATTTTCGCTGAACGCGGGAAACCTTCCCGATAAGCGTTAAGATGGTAACATACATACTTCGATACGGATAAAATGAATCAAAATAGATTCATTTAAGAAAATCAAGACTCCCAATACCTGGTCAAACCGTAACCGCTTTACGCAAAAGAAGTCAACCAAAGTCAACTTTTCAGTTTTCTCTAAGAGAACTAACAAGATCGAAATACACAAACATATAATTATAGTATGTTAAAAATACTAAAATTTGGAAAAGTTACCGGTTATCATAGTCTAACCCCCTTAAAGGAATTTCGCCCTGAAATTCAGCTCAAGTCACCAACAAATCAATAACGGGAGTTCAAATCCTTAACAAAACACACTGGTTATTTTATCGGTTCGGTCTCTCTCTAGTGAGGTTTCTATTGATTCCTCTAGAGACTTAGTTCTCAAGTTCGGCTCCTACACTTCTCAGATGCACCTAGATCATAATCAAATGACTAGGTAGGCTCTTTCCACTGTCTCCATAACTCGATAGTTCTTCCTAACCTTAAATTTTGAGTCTCTCGGTTGCATGTCCGGATATGGTCCAGTCTGCGACTTGCCAACAAAATGTTCTAAGGTATTCAAATGTATCCAGTCCCTCAGTTGTTCTAGTCAAAGTGGTTAAGTTTTACCAGAGATATGTATCCCACACATTACGACTTACGTATTGCTCTCTCAAAATCGTCTAAGGTTCGCTTATCAGAATCTGCTTAAACTCTTCCAAGTAGATTTTACTTGTTTTGAGTAACTCGGGTTTTAACTAGAAAGATCAAGGTATCGCTTAGAATCGTGTTACCCAAATTATATCAGGTTTTAAATTGGCTTACTACAACTACGACCAAGTCCCCTCGTGACTTCACAGGGTTTTATCTAACCACTCATTTTTCCAACGTATAGTACAATATGGCAACTTGAATATCTTTCAAGTTCCACATGCAAGAATCGAAATGGAAGTGCGCACGAGGCCTTACAAGTATGGAAATCCTATCCGAGGTAATTGACAAATCGTGTCACCAACCGGCATAGACAACGATGTACCCAAGCACCAAATGTATCAACTCATATAAGAAAACATACTACCATCCATTGATTTTCAAGTTTCGAACAAAATCATCCTACTACTATCATAACTATGACTTTGATAAGAGTCAACTACCGACTGATCATAATCAGTTCATAACTACTACCACTGAGACTACTCAGTTTAGGCCTAGCACTAACCCGAAGCTACTCAGTTTAGTGATGTACAAAAGACCTAACCAATCCTCATATGGCCTGCTGCTCTCTACGACTCCTCTCCTGCTCTAAAGTAGCAACACGGCCTCTTATCTCCTGAAGCTCACGCTGCATCGTTGTGTGCTGTACTAACAAATCATGAATCAACCTATGATCATCATATCTAGCTCGCCACATCTCTGCCCTCTGGGCGTCAACATATCCTGCCCATGAATCCAAAGCCAACATTGGTCTCCATAAAGCACCGAAAGTCACTGTGGCCCTCTTCTGCTCCTGCTCCAAACACCTAAGCCTATAACGCTGAGAGAAAATCTCATCTCTAACCGCCCCCGACCTAGTATACAACTCCCTAAGGTCTCGATCATAACCCTCAAACAAAGTAGGTGGTAGTGCATCCAAACGCTGCATATGATCATGGAGTATGCTCCCGTGAAGCTCAAGTTGCGCCCCTACCTCTAAGAACTCATCCTCATCTACTGCTATAGTGGCTGCTGGGGTAGTCACTGGTGAAGCTACCGGGGTAGGAACTGCTGGGGATAATGGTGAAACTGGTAAAGAACCAGATGACCAATCGGGTGAGGGTGGTGTCTGAACAGGTACACGAGCTGGTGGTACATCGACCGGAATGTCTGTATAAATTTTTCCATCTACAGGATCTACCCATGTAATACGAACCCGTGGCCTAGGTGTAGGAGTCTCCTCTACCCTCTGCTGCTCTGACATAGACCTAGAACTCTGTCATATCTCAAATGTACTAGGCACTAAGCTCTCTCCTAATGCCAACTGACGATGTCTCAACGCCCCATAACCAAGTCCCAAAGGCTTATCCGCGGCTGTATACACAATCAGGACTGCCTGCTGCTGACCCTCAGGTGTAGCCTCCTCCTCATCCTCCTTTAAACCAGGACCCTCGTCCTCTAAACTACGACCCTCATCCTCTGAACCATGACCCTCGTCCTCTGAACCCTCTCTCTTAGTATCCGAATCTACTCTCATCCTCAGTGTCCTCTACAAGCTCTGATGTACCCCAATACCTCTTCCGTATGGGAAGGGTCAGAGATGATGATGGTGATGGTGTCTCGTAAGAGGATCTATACCTCTTACGAAATGAAAAGGGAGACAAAGCAGCTGCCTCTACTAATCAGGCTGACATGCCCGGGGATAAGGTCGGCTGAGTACGCACGGCCATATGTGCGGTCCTACAGTGGAACGAAACTCGGGTGGGTGAAGTCTGAGTAAGTGGGTGATCAGGTGACAGTGGTGCGGTGGAATCCGATGAAGCTGAGGAATGTGATGAGGTGATCCTAGTATCTGATGGCTCCGAAACCTCAAACTCCTCATCAATAAGGGGTACCCTAGAAACTAATGGCTGAAACTCCTCTATCTCTGAGGGAGCCTCCTTCGGCTCAGACTTAGTGTCCGTATCAACTAAATGTGCTTGCCTAACTGCCACATAAAGGTCATCAGGTAATGGGGTGGGCACTCGGGAGCTCTGAGCTCCGACAGTATATGAGATAATCTTTGATTCAAAGTGAGCTGGAGTAGACATGACTTGTGATAACACGGTAAGGGTATAAGTACTCCCAGAAAATATCATTACTCAAAATATCAGCATAAATCTGCTTACATATAGTAATCAACATAATGCTTGAAATTAGATATTCGTAACCGTATATACGCATATATATATACTCTTATATATATCAGATATACCGAAGAGGTACGAACGACAAACAAGCATCAACAAGATTTGATACAGCACAAGCGCCTCAGGGCCTCATGCAATGCAATAACATAGCTACCAAAGACACATCCTTAATCAACATCGCTATCAACAACATATCTACCAAGGCTCTCAGGGCATCATGCAATACAACTAAGGCATCATGGCAAACACTTGGCAATCAACGATAATCTAGACCTCAACACTCGCAAGCATTCTTATACCACATTACCACGCAAAAATACATATTATGCAATATGTACGTTCAAGGTCAATTCATTTTCAGGTGGTCTTATACTTCACATATTCCCTCCCTTTCTCCTAACATAACTTAAGAAAGCTACCCCTATCATTTCATAGTCCTTCGTGAACTAGGCATAGTTGATAAGGCTATGCGTAATTTAGAAAAAACTATGAACCGCTCGGGCTAGTTAACTTCCGCCATGTTCGAGGTTTTTTCAAAAACTCTAGTTTGGTTATAGTTGCGTTTTTATTTTATAAAAACGAGCATTCTCTATAACCTGGCTCTGATACCAATCTGTCACACCCCGTCGGCGGTGGAAACACAGGAATGCGACATAATGATTCACATTGCACAAGATACAAGATCATACCATCCGAGTTTACAAAAGATCCAGATTTACAATAGTTCACAAATTTACATTTTAGACCCGAAAATGTACAAGTCTCAAGTTAGCATCCCACATGCGTACGTCTTTAATTCCCATTACTCCCAAATTACCTTGGTTGAATCACACACCTGAAAATGATACTCGAAAAGATAACCAATAATGTTGATGAGCTCGTAGGTTTGAAAAAAACCCAGTCGATATGCCAATATTTCAAATAGTGGACAATTGGGCAATATAACAGTAAATACATGCAACACATTTTATTTCAAACATAGCAATCCCATGCTATCAAATTCATATCCATATGGACCATTGCCACGCAATGTCCTCAACATCTCAACTCACACACACCTAAATCCTACCAGCTAGAGCTATATATAGGGCGGCACATCACATATCATTTCAAACCATAGCAAGTCCATGCTATAAACAATCCACATGGAAAGTTTCACATATTATATTCAACCAAAACTCATGTCATTCACATAGCAGTCATAAGCACATAACATTGTCCCAAAAACAAATCAACTTTTGCACAGTACATAAAATCAGTTCAAAACGCATTTGAGTATTATTTTTCCCCAACGGAAAAGATTTAAAAAGCGGGGCTACGAGTACTCACCTCAACAGATGATATAAGTTGAACAGAAAATCTATACACAACGCACAACGGTACCCGGCCACGACCTAATCATTAATTTCACCTTATTAACACTTTGTACAAAATTGTCTTATTGTACAAGCGTTTGCCTTTAAGTTCACACAAAAATCCTTATTCTTATTACAAAACGTTTTGGTATCATGGTTGTGTGGTAACTAAGTAAAACAACTCGATGCACTTGGGCTAAGTGCGACATCAACACATAATACTCAAGAATAGACTCAACAAACTAAAATGAGACAATTGTCCAAACGATTCGAGAAAATCCGACGAGCAATGATTAAAATCCAAAGATCGGAAATTAAAGGATAAGTATCTCCGTAACGATAAAGTATATATATAAACATATGTATATAATACTTGGAATAAATAATAATATTTTATTATTTTTGTCTTTTTATCAGGCTAGAATGGGTAATTATAAAATCTTGCCATCTTAGTATGTCCACGTTCGATCGTTTAACCTTGACACTTAATGTTTATTAGAAAGTCACATTTGTCCTTTAGTCGGATCGACACAAAATAAGTTTTCCATAATATTTTCTAAGTGTGACTTGTTTTTATAAAATCCGGCATGACCTGTTCGTTTATAAGAGGTTCCCAAGGTTTTCAAACCTTAAACTTTCAACACTTCCCACAATTTTCCAAAGTTCCGACAAAATGCCAAAAATCCATATTTATGAGTCGTTTACCCAAACATGACTATAATCGACCATCTTAACCATTTTCCACTTTCGTAAGTACCCATTAACCAATTTATCCATCTTAGAGGTCTAGGTTATTAAGTTTCCATCTATTGGGCCCAAAAGCACAACGTTAGTTCGATATCACTTGTTAAGTCTTACATAACCATTTTCAATCCCATTTAGGTCCATTAGTTGATTCACTTGTCATTGGGCCTTATGCCCATTAAGAGCTTCATAATTAGCCCGATAGTTTTAAGAAACAAGGTATTTATACTTTATTGGACCTTTCGGCCCAATGCGTCCACGAGTGTATATTATAATCCATTAAGTCTCAAAATAGTCCAATAAATCTAAGAAATAAGTAATAATCTTAATATAAGCCCGAAGTCAAAATATAATTCCAAAATATAAGCCCGAAATTTCAATATAAGCCTGAAATAGAAGCTCAAAAACCAATATAAGTCGAAATCAAATATAAGCCGAAACCATTATAAGCCGAAATCAAATATAAACCAAAACTAAATAAGCCGAGATCAAATAAGTTGTAACCTAATAAGCCGAAGCCAAATAAGCCTAAACTAAATAAGTCGAGATCAAATAAGCCGAAACCAAATAAGCCGAAGCCAAATAAGCCGAAACTAAATAAGCCGACACTAAATAAGCCGAGATCAAATAAGCCGAAACCAAATAAGCCGTAACCAAATAAGCCGAAACTAATCCAAATGGGCCAATTCCAATAACATTTTTCTTTCCTTTCTTTTTTTCGTTGGGTCGTAACCACACAAAGGCCCAAAACACAAATAAGCCCTAAATGAGCTTATTTTTAAGCTATGTTTCAAAATAAGTCGAAATAAGCACTTGACACAAAGTTATTTTACCACAACAACCATGATATGAAAGTGTTCAACCTTTGTTTCTTCCCTTGTTGTCCACGTCGAACCCACGCACCCTTATTACTTTCGTTTCAAGTTTTAAGTTTTCGATTTAAAACAAACGACTTGTACAGCCAACATAAGATCATCATAATAACAATAAAAGTACAACTATTAAAAGATTTTTAAAAACTTACAAGGAGGGTTTTAAAAAGCGAGAAAGAACGCGAACCGACTACCCAAACGTAGTTTAAACAATAATCCCAAACACTAGAATCAACCCAAAACTTCTATGTCTTCAAGCTCTTAATCAAGTAGCAAAATTTTTAAGTGTGTGTGTATGTTGGTCGGACGCAAGCAAGAGTGAGCAAGAGAGAAGAAAATGATTTTCAAGATCATGCACAAGTTGTGAAATGAGACAAGACAAGACTTATGGTACTAGGCTTGGGACACACTAGCTAAAAACTAGCCATCTTGTTCCCCTCCCTTGTCTCCAACCGGTCATAGTATCCTAGGGGTCTCGAGAGTCTTCATTTTGTGTCGGTTTTTCTTAAAACTCAACGTTCTCGACTTTAAAATATTACCCGAAGTTTTCTAGTATTTTTAATGACCTCAAAAATACTTTTCCAAGAACTTAGACTATTTACACGACATAATTCACAGTTAAACTTCCCAAAATTCGTTTTGAACATTAACGGACGTGTCGGGACTCGTTTTTTGGCATTTCAAACTATTTACGGGGCGAACCTCACGGAACATATTCAACATAGCTAAAATCCTCTAGAAAGTATTAACACAAGCGACATAAACGCGAAATACTCACGACCACATTGATTCGTCACCGTCAACACGGTACTCGTTCTAATGAAACTGACAAAACTCAAATAGTCAAAGGACTAAATTTGAACATTCAAAATCTCAGAAAAGGGCAAAGGTTACATTCATTCACGAAACGAATCACAATGTACTAAAACGCGTCAAGATGTCTTAGGGTCGACCAAAAATAGATTTTTAGTCATTTGTTTATTTGATTGCTAAGCCCGCGTAGTTTTCCTTTTCCCTGACTAGTTTCTGGACGTAGTTCCAAGATTCTCATTTTAAGACAATCGCTAATAGAAATCTTAAATAAATTATTTAAGTAAGTTCATATAATCAACCCAAGGTATTTATTACGATTTCCCTTTACTGTCGTGCCGATACGCGTTGCGTGACGATTTTCGCTGAACGCGGGAAACCTTCTCGGTAAGCGTTAAGACGGTAACATACATACTTCGATACGGATAAAATGAATCAAAAGTGATTCATTTAAGAGAATCAAGACTCCCAATACCTGGTCAAACCGTAACCGCTTTACGCAAAAGAAGTCAACCAAAGTCAACTTTTTAGTTTTCTCCGAGAGAACTGACAAGATCGAAATACACAGACATATAATTATAGTATTTTAAAAATATTAAAATTCAGAAAAGTTACCGGTTATCACATTAACAAGTTATCTTTTTCACTTTGTAATTTAGATGAACCCGGATAGCGTTGAAAAAAATGATCCAAAGGATGTTCAACTTCAAGATGAAGACATTATGTACGATATTGCTTCAAGTGTTGAGGTAAATTTGGTATATCTTTTGATCTTTACTTCGTTAGTGTCGTTGTACTTACTAGCAAGTACATAAACTATCATATCTAAAAAGATCGCTCAAACTTTATATTTATTTGTGTATCTTTTATGTTAAGACATTATGTGGAGTAGATGAATTATGGCTTAACACTTAAACAAGTTATGGCTCGCAATTGTAAGAAGGTAATTCACATTTGAATGAGAATATAATATAACATTATAATAACATATACTCATTTTATTTATTTACTTTACGCACAGCCTCTTGATTATGATTGAAAATATAAAGAATTGAAGAAAGATGTACATGAAACCATTGGTATAAAGTAAAATTATTATTATTAAAGTTATTTTAATCTTTTTATAGTACACAAAGTTATTTTAATTGAAATTTGTTATTATTTCGTAAAGTTATTGTTAGAAAAAACATATAAATGAACAACGTTTGGTCGCCACAATATTTAGTTACCGGGTACTTGCCGTCGCATTGCGCAGGTATGCGTCTAGTTATTTTATGATGTTTCTTGTCGATTTTCAATATCTTAAGTCATGATATTATTGTTTGAAAAAGTAATAAAAGCATAATATCTATTGATAAAATATTTTAGCAACCATAAGCTTGTTTATTTATTTGTTTATTTCATCGATACTTTTCAGAAAACAAGCATATTTATATTGGTGGTAGCCTTCTTATATCTTGTTAAGTCGTCACTCAGATTGAGTATGGCTGAGACTATTTGATTTGAGGTTTCTGCGGATATTGTCTCTTGGAAAATTTAGTGCAATTGTGGGAATTTGATTATATTTGGAAATGGGTTTGGAGGTACGGAGTGTACACCCATCAAGTCACTGATTGTTCCTGACTCTTTTAGTGGTTAGCTTAATGTCTATTAAATGGGCGGTTTCTAGTTTGATTTAATGACCATGATTATGATCATGTAACCACTATGCATTTATGGATGAGATTATAAGATTAATTGGCCAATTAATGCTCATAACTCCTTTTGACCAGGAGTTACAAACTCTTTTGATTAAGAGTTTTTCATCCCTATAAATAGAGATGAACACTTTCATGAAAGGTATACACTAACACAGAAAACATAAACACTTAGAAGCGAAGGGTTCTTAATTTGTGCATAAAACAAGAACAAACACTTGGTTTTATCCCAAGGAGGTATTCGCGTAACCCAGGCATAGGGTCGAACAATCTTCTGTGGAAAGTGATTACATGACTTCAAGTGATATCGGGTAACCATCTTGGTAATTAGCTAGAATATTGATTATCTTTATCCTGTTTTGGGCCAACAAACAACCAATTATCAAAGAAGATTATTTTGTGATAATCAATGGCTGTTGCTGCTATGAAAGATATGACTTCAAACTTTGTCAAGCTTGACAAGTTTGAAGGGTGGACTTTAAAAGATGGCAGAAGCAGATGCACTTCTTGCTTTCTAGAATGAGTGTGGTGTATGTACTTACTACTCCTAGTCCTGAAGATGGTGATGATGCTACCATGGAACAACTCAGGAAGAGGGCCAAGTGTCTATATATTTTTATATCGATTTATTTTTGTCTATATATTTTTATATCGATTTATATTTTATATAAATTTTTGTTGGATGAAGAAATTTGACTTTGTTTAGTTGTTATTGTGTTGAGGTTGTTGCTCTTATTTAAATTTAACTACTAATCATGTTGTTGACATTATGCGTGTTTGATTGCACGTAGTGACACATGATGAACTTAAAGACAAAGTGTAAAATAATGTTTCTCCGGATATTCATATTTAAACTTTAAAGAGAAATTATATGAGTCGTTGTTATATCTAAATCTCTTGTATTTATTTTTCATAATACAGTAACCGGTGCTTTCATTTGGATATTTATATTTTCGTTAAAAATATCAGCGTTATTTATTAAACATGTGTACACACATGTTAAACTAATTAAGAAAAATAACATGAGTCGTTATTGAACATGAATAATAAAAAATACCTTTTAGAGTATCTTTGTTAAACTCATAAAGAATAATAAAATGAGTCGTTAGTATTTGTATAATATCGTGTAATCATATACATATCACAGTAGCTCGTTCTTACATTTTGTTATTTATAATGATAATTATATTTATAAATAACAACATATATGTTATTCCTTACAAAATATAAAATATAATGGGTACAAAGTGTAGGAGTCTGGTATTTGTTAAATTTATAAAATTATATTATATAACATTTATCCAAGTTGTGAAGGAGTCGACACTGTTGCGAAGCCGTCGAGCCAGAGATCGCTTGAGGGAGGGGATCGACTTGGAAACACTAAGGAGCCGCGGCTTGAGCCGACACTGTTCACTAGCCGAGCCGACGGCTTGGAGGCCACTAAGTTGATTAAAATAATCACTTAGGCTTAGTGGCTTCTACACTAAGCTGCCACTTTGCTTGGGGGTTACATGCATTTGTGACACATGTATTCCATTTGTTTAAGTGATTAAGTTTAGTTGCATGTTTAACACATGTTTTCCACTATCAATGTAATTAGTACAAGAGTATATATTGTGCATAGAAGGTTTTGTGTGTGTTTTTCATCTTGTCATGCAATTTTTAGTTTTTCATTGACGCCTTCCTTTGGGGTAGTTTTAGCTTCCAGGTATGTATAAAGTTATTTTTTTATGCTTCATCAATGTTGGTGCGATTTTGAGGTAGAGATTGTGTAATGCTGTAATGTGCTTCGAATGTTTGATGTTTTGTTTGTGATTAGGGGTCGTAGAAAGTGAAATTGGGTATGTAGTTTGGAAGTTGTAACTATGCAGTTTTTTCTGATTGTTTGATGGTTTGTTTGATGAAAATTGTTGGTTTTTGATTTGGTTTGGATGTTTGGGGCTTTATTTGTTGAGGCTTTTAATTTGTTGGTGCATTATGTGTGTCGTGTTCATGTGTGTTTTCTTCTGCTTATTAGGCTTTTGTTTCTTTGTTTGATGGTTTGATGTTTTGTAGTAGCTTATTAGACTTTTGTTTCTTTGTTTAATGGTTTGTGTTTTACAATGGTGTGTAAACTCATGATGATAGCTTATTATATGTGATCACTTGACTTTCTTTGTGTTGTTATTCTTTTTGTGTAAACTTATTATGGTAGCTTATTATATGTCGAAACATGAAAATGAAAATAGTGAAATTTACCTGTTTGGTGAGTGATTAATGAAAAAGGGTAAAAATATTGGTACATATATCTCACCTAAAAGACGGGTTTTGAGAAAAGGATTTTGTGAGTCCAAAGGTAATGGTTGTTTAAAGGATTGGATGATGGTTTGCGAGAACGAGGTTACATTGAGGTTGAAGGTGAGGGGTTTTTTATGTATGCTATAGTCACTTTAATAACTTTTATGGAGTAAGGTGTTGTAATAAGGTATTGTGGACTCTTTGGTGCATGGTTTTTTTATTCGAGCGACGTCTCTGAAAGTCAGTGTTGTTTTTGAAGGTCAGTGGTTTTTTGGTGCGTTTGTTTTTATATGGTCTTTGGAGATTAATGTATATGCAAACTTTTTGTTATTGTTTTCGAAGTAAGGTGTTGTAATAAGGTGTTGTGGATTCTTTGGTGCAGGTTTCACTTATTTGAACAATTTGACGTCTTTGCAAAAACTATAGAAACAGTGGATTAGTCTCGCTGTGATGCATACTATATGCCATTTGTTGACGTGTGTTGTAAAACTATAGAAACAGTGTCCAGTTTATAATGGCTCAAATTTTGCAAAAACCAAACGCAAGTTAGTTTAATATTAAACATTAATACATGAAAGCCGATCTCAAAAAAAGACGACAATTATTTTCGGGCTAAAGGTGAGGAATACATGCTATGTTATGAGCACCTACTTTGTATTATCCTAGAAACTACAGGTTTATTTTTATCGTTCACGGGCGCTCTGTGGCAACGCGCGAGTGAAAATTCTTGTCATTTAAAACTTTCGTCTATATAATTTATTTCTAATTTAACAATTAATTTTCATTAATTAACTTCTCTTTTTTTCTTTTGTTTTCACAAAATTTATAATTATATTTTTATGTTTTTTTTTCTACGTCAAATTCATTAATATTTGATCTTTTTTATTTCTTCTATTTTGACTTTCAATTGGCAATAAGAATACTACATTT
>BQNB010153687.1:1315-15613 GCA_026074375.1 Tanacetum coccineum
AAGGAGGGAAAAATTGATTCACAAATTTAGTTATGAGATCCTCCCAAGTCAAGATAGAATTAGGTGGTTCTTTATCGTACCACAATCTTACGTTCCCCTCAAGCGAATATGGAAACATCATAAGCTTAATAACATCATTTGGTACATCTCTGTTAGGTGTATCATTTCATCACCAAACACAAAAATAAGAAAAATATTTTAGAGAGAGAAAGAACTAGAGAGAGAAGTAAAAAACAAAGAAAATGGTTACTAGCACATTGAAAGAAATGAGAAGCAACCCCCTCTCCACACTTGGAGAGGGCTATAAATAGTTACAAGAGTGGACTATTCTAGAGGGCTTTGTGTTGGGCCGGTTCATAGTACAAATGGGCTTGAGCCCGACAACTAGGCCCAACTAGCTTAAATGAAATTCCCGTAAACTACGTTTTACTTATACAAGGCTCGAAAATATTTAATGACCATCACTTTATTAAATACACGGCTAACACACTTTGCCCATCAGTTTTGGGATGATATGCCGTACTCATGTCTAATTGAGTACCTAAAGCACTTTGTAATGATTGCCAGAATCTGGACGTGAAATGACTGTCACGATCCGAGATGATAGATATTGGCACTCCATAGCTGAGTAGACTAATTTCCTTTATGTACATATCGTTGTAAAGGTTTTCATACTATCTCCTCGGTAGCTGAGCTAGAAAATGGTGCTGATTTGTAAGACGATCGACCATGACCCACGATTGTGTCATGTCGTGTTGAGGTTTTGGGGTTTGTTTTATGATGAAATCCATTTTATTATCTCCCATTTTACACATAGAAATCTCTGGTTGTACCAGTAAGCCAAGATGCGTCTGACATTCTGCTTTTAACTCTAAGCAAGTAAATACATTTGCCAACATACTCAGCGATGATTGGCCTTCAATTAGGCCACCAATTATAGTTTCTTTTAGAATCCTTGATACATCATGGTCCGAACTTGTGTGAATGGAATAACTTCAATTATGGAACTCAATGCATGATCAGTTCTCTCATATTACTGAAGAGGTAACCAACTTTGATTCTGATACATCGGGTTACATCAGGATGTATTTCAAATGATTTCGTCCATTCCTCGTTAAGTTTTTAGCCTGATAGTTTCTTTGTTGAGTGCTTCAGTTTGAGCTTTAAGAATTTGTGAAGGGTAAGTTTGGATGAATGGTCAAAAACTACATAATCGAACTCGAGTGGTTTGATTCTTTCCTTCCGTCTTAAGGACATCTAGCTACGAACCATTTGCTTTCCAGGATGGTAAGCGCATTTCACAAATCGTAATCTGCAAGCAATTCTAGCCAACGGCGTTATCTCATGTTTAACTCTTTCTGATTAAGGATATGCTGAGACTTTTATGATCAGTGAACACAATTTGTACATTTGGTGCCAAACAAATATGTCTCCAAATTGTAAGATCGTTCACTACTGCTGACCTAATTACGAGATCATGATTGGTATGAGTTTTTCTCATTAGGCTTAAGTTGTCCGGGATAATAAGCAATAACCTTCTCTCTTAATGCATTAAACACTGCCTCCCAGACTCTTGATGCATGCTCACAATAAACAACAAAATCCGACATTTCCTTCTGGTAATGCTAAAATGGAGCTTCACATGGACTTCTGTTTAACGCAGTTGAAAAGCTGTGGCTCTTGGTCTTCGCCCCAGAAATACTTCTTGTTTTTTCTGGGTTAATTTAGTCAAAGACTTTGCAATCTTCGAGAAATCTTTGATAAATCATCGATAAAGCCGGTAATAGCTCAAAGATTGACATAATTCTCTGTGGAGTAGTAGGGAGATGTCCAATTCTTAACTGCTTCAATCTGGCGGGTCAACAATGAAGTCCCTTGACTATCAATAAGTGTCCAAAAATTGCACGATATGAATCCAAAATCAGACTTGGGAGAACTTGCATACAAATTCTCTTTCCTGCGAAATTCTAGGATTATTTCTCAAATGAATTGCGTGCTCTTCTTTGTTACGAGAGTAGATAGAATATCACGTTGAACACTACACAAATTTACCAAGTATGGTTTACACACACTATCATGAGATCCATGAAAACAGCAGGCCGCTTTAGATAAACAAATGGCATCACTTTGAAATTCATAGTGTCCGTATCTTGTCTGAAAAGCAGACATGGGATACTCATCCATACTCTCAGTTGATTGATAGCCTGACATTAAGTCAATCTTCGAGTAGACACTCGTACCTTTGAGGTTGGGTCCAAATAAGTCATCGATCCTGGGTAATGGGTAACGATTTTTTATGGTAAGTTTATTCAACTCCCGGTAATCGATACACATTCTGAAAGATCCGTCTTTCTTTTTGACAAATAAGACAGGAGCTCCCATCCAAGTACTTGGTCAGATAAAACCTCGATCCTATACTCTTGCAGTGGTTAGATATTCCTGCACTTTCTGATAGGCCTAATATAATAGGGTGCTCTGGGCTACAGGTGTTGTTCCTGAATTAAATTGATTTTGGGAAATCTACTTGGAGAACGAAGGAAGGCTAGTAGATCATTCAGAAAAACTCTAGTAATTCTCTGACTACTGGGATATCTTCTAGTCTTTTCTCGTCTAACTTCTTTTCCATTACTTGGATTATGAAAACTTGACAACCTCGGGATATATATCTTTCAGTTTTTATACAGGATATGAGACTTAGTCAGGTTTTACTTTGGTCACCTTGGATGATCAAAGTTTCACTGTTGATTGGGATGTAGACAACTTTCTCGTCATAGATAATTCTAGCATGAGAATGGATAACCAATCCATACCAATAACGAACGTCGAAACTACCCCTGAGTTTGATGGCTAAGACAATGTCGAAAGGTGGATTAACAAAGCAATAACCTGGCACCTTGAATAACGTGTTTTGTGCTTACTCTAGGTTCCCGTCAGCGCATTTCGAAATTGTAAAATGTAATCTATGTAATGGGTGAATATTTAGCATATCAGCAAGAGATATGGATACAAGCTTTTATAGCTCCAAATAAATAATACTCTAGCTAGATGCTGTTTAGAAGGAATATACCCTGACTACGTTCGGTTCTTGGAGTGAGCATTTCATATCCTCAGCATGTAGGCTCTTTCCCATGGCAGATTGTTGTTGGTGGTCTTTCGGCACTGATTTGCATAATGCCCTTTCTCTCCACAGGCATGACAAGTAACTGTCACTGGTAGCAGATTACTTCCAGTGGCTGGCCCTTTGTTTCTTTCTGAAGTTCTTGGTTAGATGGCCCACCTTGGTTCAAGTAGTAACAACTTAATAATGCAAGGACCTGTGTGATGTAGAGAGCATTTCTTACACAAGGACAGTATCCAATATACCTATTATTTTCAGTTAGAGTGTCAACATAGATACCTGAAAGGTTTGTCTTGTCTTCTGTTCTGTTTGGCCAGCTGGTTGGTGATTAGTGTAGCGATGTTGTGTTGGTGTACGGTAGTTGTTTTAGTTAAAATTCTGTATGTCATTTCAAACTTTCCGTTTTGATCACTTGATACTTACATCAGAGAATGCTTTGTTTACCTGATCTAATTTGCCTCGGGCTATGCTAATGGCTTCCTCTAGAGTTTGAGGTTTAGAGGCGGTAACATTCCCTTCAATACTTCGAGGCAATCCCCCGATGAAAACTTCCATCATTTTCTCAGAATCTAGCACCATAGTAGGACACAAGGTTGCCAATTCCTGGAATCTTCTCACATATGTATGAATCATTCCCTATCACAGTCAGAATGGTAAAATTCCGTCTTCCATCTTCTAGACACTCAGTTCGGACAATACTTTCTTTTATCAAAACTACTTTGAATTCAACTTAGGTAATCCTTTAAGCTTTCTTCTATCCCAAAAGGTTGGGAAAAAGATTCACAGGATAGAGCTTCTTCAGTAAATACCAGTAGCAAACTTCACACCAGTTGCAGTCTTCGGAACAAGTTGTTACATGGAAAACACTAATGTCAGATTCGCCTCAACCAGCATAAGTCCAACAGACTCCTTCCGTACCTTTAAAGTTTGATAAGGTTGGCATCTCATGAACTCTTTGTAGCTAACATTTCTTGCTACATAGCTTCTCTAGTCTGGGGTATTAACAGTAATTTGCCATGATTACGCGCTTGTAGTCCAGAGCTGTGGTAACACTGTCAGCAACTAATTGCCTGATGGCAGCTTGAGTCATGGCTAGTGCTTCAGATGTTGATGTCCTTTTGGGAGGCATACTATCAACATAAGACAACACGTAAAAAGAATGATATCACAAGTCTTAAAATGAAATTCTTATTTTTGAACTTTAAGCATTTTTAACATTATGAATTAAAAGCATAGATACTTAGTTGATATGAATTAAACGAAGCAACTAACTTATTAGTTAATTTTCTGGGGTCAGGTAAGTATTCATAATGATGAGACATATATGAAATATAGACACATGATCAAATATAAAAACGGGATCACCCATATATTATATCATGAACACTTGCTTTGTACTTACATATTCATAATTTGACAATGTTTGTTATTTATACCACACATAATAATCCATCCCGTGGCTAGGTTCAACAAAAGCTATAAACTAGTATATAAATCTAGTAACTATGGTCCTTTCCTGGCTGTTCATAGTGATCATCGAGTTTGCAATCCAAAGACTTTCCCTTATCTGCATGGTGACCAACCTGGATATCTATCGATGATTTGTTCTAGATAGTAAATCCTGAAGCGAGCCGAGAAAATCTTGCTGTTATTTCCCATTTGCATTCTTTGAATTTTAGCAATTGAGCATGAACTCTCGGATTCACTTCAGATTGTCAAAATCTTGTTGTATATCAACCGCCATTTCCGAGACCTTCTATTTTATCTTCTATGTGCTCAATGCGGTTAAGAGAGAGTTCATCTAGATGATTCAAAATTTCCTCAATTTGCTCCTCGTGACATTCCAGACTTGTCTTATGAGAGCTTTCTCCTATCTCAAATGCTTGAGGTAGGGCAGAAGTAGAGGAGGATGATCGGTCACGACCTCGTTTCTTAAGTGGCAATAATTCCTCAGGAAGAAAGAATTCTTGAGGATTAAACATTGGAGATAGCATTGAAGATGGAGGCACAATAGTTGGTGGTAGAATAGGTGATTCTTTAGCACAGTATGCATGGATGACCTTTATATAGGGGTCATCATGAAGAAATGAAAGAGTTGGTGAAGCTATTGGAACTAAACCAAATGAGTTATTTGAAGAGCTAGAATAAGTTTTTTCCTAGTGAAGCTGGGACATAGTCCAGGGAAGCCGGGATATAGTCAGGAAAGTTAGAGGAAAAAGCATCCTCAATATTGGAAGTAGGGTGGCTGGGAGAAGACATCGCTCTGTTAACAACCCAGTGGTAAATAACATAAGTTATTTATATAATAGTATAATAGTTATGTACTTTACATACTATTCTGGAAGATGTAGTGGCACGGAGGACTTTCTTGGATGGAAAAAAAAGAAAAGTAGTTATAGTTAAGGTTTCAACCTTGTTCTCTATAACCTTGGCTCTTGATACCAATCTATAACACCCCCATTTTTGACATATAGCAGCGGAAGCTAATCTGGGGTATTATTTCATAGTACAACAGTCATAATCATAGAAAACGACTCAAAAGAGACGTTTTTAAAAGATAAGTTATCATTCATTATTTCATCAGAGTTTTTACAAACAGAGGTCCCAAAATCTACATGAAAACATAAAGTTTGAATGATAACAGTTTAGCCATCTTCGAGTCCGTGCCACTCCGTGCCATAAGATGCTCAGTTACCTGAGATAAACATACTAAAAAGTCAACACAAAGGTTGAGTGAAATTCATAGGTTTATGTTAAACAGTTTGAATACAAGTTCAATAGTGGGTTACGTTGTTATACACCTATAAGTGTAATAATTGCAATGAGTACAATTATTATAGAAAATAGTATTATTGCCCTAAGCTCATGATCCGAGACCCTTGAATACTCAATAACATAAGAAATTGCCCCCAACGATTGCCTTTGCAAACACCCGCATAGTGAACAAATGAAAGTGGCGTTTGTTACCAAAAAGTATAAGTACACCACGGGGAGTTCAATCCCAAATAGAGATCTAATCACAGCATTCACACTTATCCGTAAGAAGTACTTAACGGTTATCATGATAGTGGGGTCTTAAATGCAAAATGTAAGGACTTAACGCAAATACATATATCAGATAGCACAACAGTTGGAAAAAATACTGTATTCCATGGTTATTAGTCATGTATCCCCATCGCGGGTTTATGAAACATAGAAGAATATTAAAAGCGCGGCTATAAACTCACCTAACAAGGGAAAACCCGATTGATGGCGAAAAGTATATCAAGGGAAAGTAACTAGCTTCGTCAAGCAACTAGGGTAATATGTCCAGTCCTTAGTGTAATGGTATATGTTTCAAAACTTATAAAGTTTAACATATTACTTTGATTTTAATTTAATTTATGGAAATAATTAGTATCACTGTTTCGATAAGCCATTATAATTCAGGAGGTCCATGTATAAACTTTGAGGACCATGACATTATAAATCATCAATCCAGCAAGCTCGTCAAAACGTATACCCAAATGAAACTCCGTACAATGGAAGCTCCCCTATTAACGTATAACGATAAAATTTAAGTTTCTTCAAAAGTTAGACGATGATAAATTACGTTTAAATATATAACGTAATTGTTTTATAATGCGTCCGATCGATGATAATCACGTATTAATTTACGGGTTTTTTAATAAAATCGGTTTTAAAATAATTAATAAATTTTATAATTATATAAAAATATTTATATTATATAATTTTAAGTTTTGCCAAAAATGGCAATATATACCTCGATTATAAACTTTTACAATTTTAGTCCTTTATAATACAGTAAATATAATTAAAAAACCTTTAACTTTGAAACATTGACAAGATAGGTCCCTTATAGTTATAACTTGGAATAATGAACATTTTCAGCACCCTCTATGGTTTATAAATTTCAAAAAGGTTACGATATATACCCCTATGCATGAAAACCTTTGGCAAATCAAGTCCCACAAAAGCCAGCAAGCTATTTTAGGTTTCCCAATGGATATTTGCAGGTTATAGCTTATTAGAATAATAGCTACAATAAAAGATGGTCAAAACGTAACAAAAGTTAGGAAAAAGGATTCGTTAGCTATAAAATCAAATACGGTCGTTTATTAGGGTTTAATAAAAAAACACATGGGTTGAGGATTCACAGGCTTTAACAAATTTCATATATGAACTGAAAGATTATTATGAACTTCTAATACAGAGTATAAAGCTTATTGAACAAGATTTGAGCTTACGTGACTAAAAGGTCGAATGAGGGCCTTTTGGTTTGTACCCTAGTAACGGGAAGTGACTACAAGCGCTCTTTTTCTTGGTTCTTGGCTTCAATTATGATATTAGGGACTACACTTGACCTTCCTTGATCCTCCTTATTACTCCATTTGTGTGTGTGTGATAGATTTTGAGGTGTGTTGAATGTTTGCATTTTCGCTAATATAGGGGTTAAATGACCCTTATACCCAAGTTAACCTTGTGTAAGAACAAGGTGCTAGATACGTGGACATAATTAAGAAAATACGGTGAAGTATGGAAGGCTAGAAAAATAGCTAAGTAAGGTGGAAGGTGTTAGAGGGGTTCGGCTAGAAAAGAGGTAACAAGGAGGTTGATTTTGCAACTTGGTGGCCAAGGTGGTGATGGAGGTGCTTGTAAGGTTCTTGGGTGGCTTCTTGGTGACATGGTTGGGAGGTCATAGAGAGCCTAGGCATGCTAAAGTTGGTTTAAATGGGTCAAAATGAAATAAACGGGGTGACATGTGGAATGTTTAGGTTTTTGAACTTAGAATTTAAGGTTTTAATTCGGGGATTAGGGTTAGGATAAGGATAATTAGGGTTTTAGGATAAGGTTTAGTGTTTAGAGGATTAGGTTTTTTAGGATTAAGATTAATGTTAGGATTAGGGTTTAGGTTTTAAAATGAAATTAGGGTTTTAGGTTTCATATAGGGTTTAGGGATTTAGATTAAGGTTATTAGAATGACTTAGGTTTTAGGTTTGGGGTTTAGATGTTGTGCTTGATATTGTACCTTGATTAAGAGTGGAGGTAAGAAACTAAAGTGATTTAGGAGGTAAAATGACCTAGATTGGTTTTCTTTTATTATTGCTTGTACATTGGGGCAATAGATAAATTGTAACTTGATTTAGGAAAGAAAAGATATTCAAATGTTAATGCATTGAACACTTGTACACATGTTTGAAGGCTTGCACATTCATTTTATATGTATACACTACATATAATTAGGGTTTTGATATAAACATTTAACGTTTAAAGCCCGTTTTGATAAAATGTTGTAAATGTTATGTTAAATGGGTAATGTACTTGGTAAAAATGATATTATTCATATAGACATGAACATATTCGGATGTTTTTTTACATATAAAACATAGATATATATGCATTGGTAGGTTGCCGTGAGTCGTTTATCTTTAGCAAGTACCGTGCAATAATGATACAAAGCAAAAATTTCCCTGTAAAAGGTGATATAAATATATGATAATATATATATATATATATCTATAATTTAAATATTATATATAATATATATATATATAATAGAAAGGATATACATGCATCTAATTTACAGATGGAAACTTACATTGATGAAAATTACGTGTTTGTTATAAAAGAGATAGCCCAAACCTTCACATCCTCCATCTGAGTCAGCTTCTGAAGAAGACAGTGATCCTAAACAAGCTCAGAAGGATAAGGAAATGCAGAAAAATTTGGCACTCATTGCAAAGTATTTCAAGAAGATCTACAAACCTACTAACAACAACCTCATAACTTACTCAAACACTAGAAACAAGAATGTGGATACTACTCCAACTTACTCATGTATCTGACATCTAGTAGACCAGACATAGTGCAAGCAGTATGTTATTATGCAAGATATCAAACAAGACCGACTGAAAAACACCTCAAAGAGGTTAAAAGAATCTTTCAATACTTAAGGGGTACCATTAACATGGGACTCTGGTATCCGAAGGATTATAGCTTTGAACTAACAGCTTTTTCAGATTCCCGACCATGCCGGAGCATTATACTGCTCAAAAAGCGACTTCTGGAGGAAATACAATTCCTAGGTGATAATTTAGTCACTGGATGTCAAAGAACACAGACTGTACACAATGACATCAGCAGAGGCTGAGTACGTGGCGTTATCTGCAAGTTGTGCTCAAGTAATGTGGATGAGGACACACCTTAAAGATTATGGCTTCAACTATAACAAAATACCGTTGTATTGCGACTCTCAGTCAACTATAGCAATCTCATGCAACCCTGTGCAACACTCCCGTACCAAGCCCATCTATACTCGATATCATTTCGGAACAGGTTGAATTGTACTTTGTCAGAACTGAATACCAATTAGATGATATGTTTACTAAAGCCTTACCCGAAGATAGGTTTCAGTATCTTGTCATACGAATTGGTATGAGATGTTTGACTCTAGCAGAATTGGAGGTTCTGACAAATGAATCTGCTTGATATTCCATCAAACATCAACATGTACATATTTAAAAAAAATATAAAAATATAAAATTTCAAAAAGAAAAATACAAAATCAAAAATCAAAAAATGTTTTACAAAAAGAATCTTCTCGACATGTCTCTTGGAATCGATAACATTTACGTACCTAGAAATGTTGATTAACATCGACACGGGCGTGTAAATGAAGTTCGAACAGGAGTTTCAAATGCTTTCAAAACATGTCATTTCTAATTTTCTTTATGACTTGTAATCGCTCTCAAATTGCAACTCGAACCCGAACGACAAAGGAGAGTGTACGTTTCAGTGCGATTATCCTTAGAGTTAGATGAGAAGTCTTCTAACATTTGGTTTATCAAAAAGTTAAACATAACTTTTCAAGAATTTCTCAAATGACAATTAATAATCTTTCAAAATTGTGTGTTCAACACTCCAACCCTCATCAAGTTTTACAAGACAATTCTTCTACATTTGGTGTCATTTTCAAAATGAGTCAATGTTTGAGGGGGAGTTTTTTTGAAAAACAATGTTTTAATGCTTTTGGATACTCTTCTTAAATGCTTTCGGTATTCAAAACATTTAATCTAATCTTAATAACAAATCAGGAATAATAATGACTACTCAATAGATTGTATGTTATAAGATGATTTAGTGGTTAAGCATAATTTTTCAAGAATTCTCCAATGACAATTCATAATCTTTCAAAATTGTGTGCTCAACAATGCTAACCCTCAATTTTATATTCATTTTACAACTTGGTATCATTTTTTTTGGTGTCAAACATATATAAAATTGAGGGGGAGCAAGTTAATGTTCCATATAGTTCATGCTGATAAATTTTTTTTCTCCCTACAGTATTTTCATGACAAATTTTAATCACAAGGTATTTCAAAAACTAAGTGAATTAGTATTTAAAATAAGGGGAGAAATGTAATTAAAATGTGATCTTGAAAATAATAAGTGATCTAATCGTCTCAAAGTGCTTGATACTCTTCGAAAAAGGTTTTATGGTTACGATCTCATACCCAACAACATCTTAATTTCATGACAATTTTAAAGTCATAAGGTGGTTAGGTTAGGAATCAATCCTATGATCCAACCAGAACCGGAGGGATCTACCCAAGGACAATCCATAGTTAGAAATAGCAGTCCTTAGGTATGATTGGAGATGAATAAGTATAAGGGAATAATGCCGACTAAGATTGAGCTAACACTGAAACAATCACAACAAGGTGTTAGTATTGACGTCTTGGTAAGCATTGAAGGTGTTGAAGAATGAAAAAGAAATGTATGGATAAAGGGTGAAAAACAAATCCCTCCACATAACTTAGGCAGAAACCGGGTCAATACATAATCTATCGGTTTTCACAAAAGATGAATTTTGATATTGAAGACGACATCATGGACCCAGTGATGCAATGCACAACCCTTCCTAGTCATTTGAGTTTCTCTCAACAGAAACTTGTCTCATTTGTCACGGAGATACACACGACTTCTATTGACTTTCTCACTCTGAGTTAGTTGATATTAAATAGGTGGCAGTCTGCTCCAGCCTCTAAGTACTAAAACCAAAATGCACTAATCGAGTCTAGAGCAAAGAGATCAATAAAATAAATCTCATTAGGACACATTCCATGACAAACACTTGTTGAACACCAATAAGTTCACAAGCTACTAACAAGAGTCATATGCATTATCCTTGTGATTTTGCCAGAACATCCGAGTAATACTTAAGTATTCATCGTGAAGATAGAAATCCTACTTGAGCCAACATCAAACAAGCTCTTGGTAGGTGACTTGCGCGATTCTATGTGAATCAAAATTGTGTCAACTGGAAAGAAACGATGGTGCGATTCTATGTGAATCAAACTTGTTCTAGTAAATGAATTGACGGCTTAATCATAAATATAGTAACTATCTGATTCACTCTTACCGTGTTGTCTGCTTTGAGACGATCCGGTAACGAGAACGGCTAGTATAGTTGCGAAACCCTATCAAGAAGATTCATATGAATTCTATCTGATCACATGCAGTATTTTTACTGATTAACCGGGAATCGTGGTTACTGCAACCGTATTCGACAAAGTGACAAAGACACTCTCGTCCATGTCTGTTTATTATCACTAACGTAAACTTATAGGTTATGCGGTAGTGGCGGTATCCCATTTCAGCTGAAGTCGGATTCATTACCACATGCTCATGCTCAAACTACAAAGACATACTATAAGCATCCAGATTCAAGAATCAAGAAAGCTTAAGATTTAAAGACAAAGACTTCCGCAAACTCTGATATTCAAGATCTTCCTTCAAGATATCAAGTCTATCAAGGGAGATTATTAGCAAGCTTTCAAGATGATGCAAAGTATGAGCATGTTGGTCAAGACACAAGATCGCAAGGCGGCAAAGATGATCAAGACAAGAGGATAAAGATTTAAAGATCTCAGAGGTAAAGACGAAGTCGAAAGACAGTGACAAAGGCTCAAGATCAAAGAACACACAACATGAAGGAACAAGCCTACAACAAGATAAAGACCAAGACAAAGACAAGAGCTTAACGACAAAAGCAATCTCATTGATCTCATGAAGGGGTGTCACAATGAACTCACTTCAGGGGAGATTGTTAGCCTCAAAATATTGAGTCGAACAAAAAGTTTATTCATTTGGAATATTAGGTCTCGGTCATTTATTTATGTAATGTTGTAATAGGATAGAAGGGTAAACAGGCTCGTGAACGTAATCTAATCTTGTACTAGTTCCGGACTAAGGTCCATTGTAATCCTGAGCCTGACCCAAGTCAAACACCATTCGGTCCAACAAAGCCCATGTGGTGTAAGTAAAAATACCCTTCTCTAAGTGTGGAGAGGGTGTTGGTCTTATTTGTTTTTCTCACACATTTGTTAGATTCAACCATCTTATTTTTCTCTCTACTTTCTCTCTCTTTTTTCTCTCTCTAAAATTCTACATATCTCCTATCTTATTTTCTTGTTACCATGGTGAAGTGAAAGTATTCTTAGGTTACCGACAGACTGGCTATGTGGAACTTTAGACTGGATCTTAACTTCCAATAATGAGTTGATCTCTGCATTTGTAGTGTCCTTAACAGTACTAACTAAAGAAGAATCAGAAAAAAGTTTAAGAAATTGATCACCAAAACCTGAAGATACAGATAATCTAGAGCTTGTTGGAGGGAGTTCGGTCTTCTTGGGATCATCCTTTACTTATGAAGTCTTTTTAGCATATGTCTTTGCTGCATCGGTAACCTCTTCATTACCTTTATTAGAATCTTCAACTTCAGTATTTAACATCTCTCCATCCTCATCTTTGCGCACACAAATCTTATACGTATAGATATCATCTTTAGAGATTCAGTTTCATCATCTTCATCGTCATCATCTTTATCATCTTTCTCTTCATCATCAAGTTTATCTTCTTCTGAGTATTCACTTTCTTGTTCTGATCCCCACTCAAGAATAACTTTTTCTTTAGTTATTTCCTTTTCCTCATCGGGAACCCCTGGTTTAGTACCAGTTCCTTCACTTGAGGTAGCAAAGATATAACAACCCATAATTTTCATCAATGTAAATATCCATCTATTAAATTAGATGCAATGTACTATCCATCTATTAAATTAGATGCAATACAAACCACTTTTTTTACAAGGAAATTGATATGTGTGAAAACACATATCGGTTTTATATCAAAAATAACCCATAAAAGACAAAATTGTGCTTAAAATGCTTGAATATTGCTTGTTTTGTCTTTGTGATTGTGTAGGTACGGATATTGCAAAAATCTCAAGAAAACGGTAAAAACCGGACAAACACGAACAGGGAAAAGGAAAGAGAATACAAGAGCCGGGAGAATGCTATCAAATGTCGACAAAAGTCAACCCTTGGACAATATTAGTCAACCACAAGAAGACACAACTCCTAAAAACACCTAAAACAACCCTCATAGTTTAAACCTAATTTCACAAATAGTCCCTAAACCCTAACGGTGTTAACTCTTTAATATATAAAGAGTTAACACCCGTTAACTCTTATATAAACTCAAATCCATAACCTGTTAAAATTTACCCGAGCCTAAAACATATCCCAGGCCCAATCCCTTATACCTAGCCTAAGTCAACGAGTATAACCCTGGGTTAAAAGAAAAAAATCAAACGCACCTTTATAAGTAAAAAACACACGGGAAATTTGGTTTTTACTGTTCACCTTCTTCCCCGATTAACCTCGAGCTTAAAACAAAGGGCAAATCATAATTAGTGATGTGGTAGCATAATTCAAGTACCAAGCTATGATTTGGCAAAAGAAAATGTCACATGATGCTCTCATTGGTGGAAACCTAAAAGATTGGACACGCGGGCAAAGGAGAAAACACACAAATCAATTGAGATTTGTACTAAAGTACTCACAAAAGAAGCACAATGAGTCTGACACACGGAATGCCACGTTGGCAATCCGTGTGCTCACTCATTTAATCCAACGGCTTAAAGATATGATCCAATGATTAGAGATAAAGGAATGGACGAGATCAAGAGGAGGGTATAACAAAATTTAAGCCTAGAAGCTTCTCTCAAGTGCTATATAAAGACCTCACTCACACACATGATATATCTTCTTTTTCCCCGTTTTTAGTTTTTAGTAGCTTATAGAATTTTAGCTTATGTAACTTTCTTTTTAAATGTAATG
>BQNB010153690.1:0-15613 GCA_026074375.1 Tanacetum coccineum
GCGCCTAAACCACCTCCAATTGAACCCAAAAGAGAGGAGCTAAGGTAAATGGTGTTTGTATATTATGATATATATTATTTACAGGGTGTTTAGGATTGTGTTTTGAGAGCTGTTGTCGGGTGCTGAACCAAATTGGGAAGAATACAACATCTTTCTAAAGTTTCCTCGGTTGATCGGTGTTCTTAAAGACATTGTATTCTTCCCAAAAGTGCTTGAATATGATTTCTCTATTTCCTAAAGAAGTGACACACATTTCAGAAACCGTTGTTGCTAACATTGGATTGAAGCGTCCTATGAGTCGAGGTATGCGAGTTTCTTTATGCTTTTGTTATTTAATACACGCTATTGTTTTAGTATCACATGTTCTTATAAAATCGTCTTGATGATTTCGGTTCAGGCGTGACCAGGTTTGTTATTGTTCGTGAAGCTGCAAGAAGGACTAGTTATAAAAGTACGTAACCATTGCAAGAAGCATCAGAATTTGCAAGAAGGACCAACTTTAATAGTAGTGTCTACAGAATCGTGAAGCTCCAAAATGGTATACATAGGGCGAAACTTTCCGAGAAAAAAATATTGCATTAATATATTTATCTATGTATTTTTATTTTTTTAATTCGGCAAGCATATAACCTACATGCACTCTTTTTTTGAAACAGGCACCCAATCAATGTGAGAATGCCCTTAACAAATTAGGTGTTATCAAAGTTAGTGCTGAAGATACTGCTTTTATCGCTCATGTCAACCTCTGATTTTCCATGTTATATTAGATATCTCGATTAGTTTCTTTCTTTATAATTTTACTTTCAAGTTTGAACTTTATTGTAGATTGTATATGAGACACAGGAGCAATTGCAAGTTCTCGGGCTCCAAAAATATATGGACTGGACATTCTAGCACAAAACATCCACGTGACACCTACTTATCATCTTTGTTTCTCAGATTATCCTGTAAGATCCCATCCCAAAATACTAACAGAGCCAAATAAAATATTACTTAAACTATTACTAATGTTATATATTTGTATGGGTTAAGTGTTTTCCTCTAAAAGTTTTCAACTGCAATATAAGGGATGCCTCTTAGAAATAAAATGTGTTTGCATTCCTTAAAATTACCGCATAAAATTAAGGGTTGTTTGGGTTAGGGTCCGTTTGGATTAGAGGTGTACTTCGGTAGGGTTTGAACACATAACCAAACTATGTTTGCATTTCTTACAATTATGGCATCAAATTAGGATCTGTTTGGATTAGGGGCTGTTAAGAAACCAATGTTCAGTTAACATGTTAAGAAATTAGGGGTTGCTTCTTACAATTATGGTGTCAAATTAGGAGTTGTTTGGATTAGGGGTTGTTAAGAAACCACTGTTCAGTTTACATGTTAAGAAATTAGGGGCTTCTTTACGGGTTTGGCGCTGCCATCGTTCCATTTGGAGCTGTTGGAGAAAAAAGATGAAAATAAGGCTCTAGCCCAAACGCCCATGTTAAGAAATTAGACGTAGAGATGAAATACAAGTTTGTAAAGTAGAAAAAAGCTGAAAATAGGCCAAACACATAGGCTTATTATATATAAGTTGAAATTATATAAGCTCATAAGCAAACGGCCACTAAGTTATTGATATTGAAATTAATAAAGTAGAGACAATGGGGATAACCAGAACCACAAATGACATCTTTTTCTCTTTTCGTTCTCAGTTTTTACAATGAGACTGGAATACCACACAAGACTTAAGCGGTACCCGAGGATTTGGATTTAAGTTTGCGTATGTCATAGAGTAGAGTATTTGCTTCTCTTCTGTTTGATCCACACATACTCTTACATTACATCAACTTCAATTTGTTTGAATTGAGTGTAGGAACTGATTATATAATTATTAAGTTGTTGTAGTCATAGGATACGTGAAACTAATCATGCCGGCTAATAGTTAACTTAAAAACACAAAATAAGGCTGATTGGAAATGGTAATGGTGTATAGATATTAGTGGAAATTGGCCACTTAAAATGTGCATGATCTTCATCAGCCATGACAATGGCTAATGATTTTTACGTGTTGGAATGAAACAGTACTGAATGAGAAATTGTTAAGTTTTCATTTCAGTACCCCAATAAAGTTAGTCATCTGAGTGAATTCACATCAGTATGATTATTTAAAGGACTCAATATGTATCTGTTTATTGAATTTGGGAGAAGAGACGGTTCCCGGGCAAATATTGTTTATTATAATTTTCTCAAAAGTGTTAAATAATTATGTTTATTAAGCAACTCGGTATGTTATCTGTAACTTTTTTAGATATAACAAACAGGATTCTAAATGTAACGAGCTGCTTAGGCAGAGCACAAACAAGTGAATTTCCATTTGGTTTCGCACCTGAGTAGCTATCAACTGATGGTAAGAAATTGCGTTTTGCAGGAACGTATTAGATGTTGATATGACGTTAGATAGATCAATGGAATGCAGCAACAGTAATTGGAAAGAAAATGATCATTGTTGGCATTGCTCTCATCTCATACGAATATTTGTGATTCTTGCTCGATCAACAACAACCACCCCAGACCTAAACACAAGGTAACTGTTAGCACTTAATAATTAGAGCTATGATTTATTATTAATACTACATGTACTTATATATGTATATGTTAATTATATGAAATCTGCTAATCCACAATTAGTTCCATCTTTAATAACCTTTTGATATATATTGATAAAACAAAAACCTAGCTTGCATTCATATATAGACTACATGATCGATCCAGTTTGGTTTCAATTACAGTACGTGTGTTTGTGTGTTTGTTTCAGGTCTTTTTCTTTGTTGCTTTATTTTTGACGGCTCTTCTTCTCATGGTTCCATTGGAGTTTTCTCCAAACTACAAAAAGAATGAATCCATTTTTAAAACGGGTAAAAGTCGAAAAATACCCACGAACTTTCAAAAATGTCCCGACGTCACCAACGAACTAAATTTCGTCCTACCTACACCAACGAACTTTTAAATATTGTTCCGATATCACCCATATAATAAATTTTTACCGACACGTGGAAGTTATCTTCCACCTGGCAACGGTTTTTTTTAATTAAATAAACTCAATTCAGATTGTGTGAAGTATATATTTCCGAAAATATTATAAGAAAAAAACCATACATATATCCATTTCCATTTCTCCTCTCCCCACACCCCCCCAACGGCCCGCTTCCCCTCTTTCTCATCCATAGACCAGATTCCACCGTCACAAACCACCGTCCAACCACCGCCGAAAAACCTAAACCCCTCACTTTCTTACCAAAAAATGTCAAACTTAAATCCAGAACATCAAGACCTAAAACAACAACTCCTCACACACATCTCCAAACTCTCTGATCGGAACACCTTCACTCCACACCTAATCCCAAAACACCAGAACCATATCCAAAAAAATACATAAAAAAGAATCCACCTACTTTATGTCTTTTTCTTCTTGATCTTCACTTCTTGTGTTATTTACTCCGAACGGAACAAATAAAAGAATGGCAGAAAGAGGAATGGGTCAATTGTGTCAAACACTTCTCAAAGTATAAAGGATAATGTATTTGGATAAAATGGTTACAAATGATATATGGCCTGATAAGTATACTTATACATTTGGTCAAGAATATTTAAAGATTTTACAGGTAATTGAAAAGGGTGTTTGGATTCATGGACAGATTTTGGAAAGAGGGTTAGAATGTGATGTTTTTATTGCGGCTGGATTGGTTGATTTGTATTGTAAATGTGGGCGGTTGGTTGATGCGCGTAAAGTGTTTGATAAAATGTGGGACAAAGATGTGGCCGTGTGGAATGCGATGGTGGCGGGGACAAAAATGTGGGACAAGGTCAGCTAGCTGGAAAGAAATTTTTTAGTGGAGAAGCATTTGGATTTCTAGATCTTGTATTTGGATGTTGTTTATGTATCATCAAGAGTTATTGGATCTATAAATAAATGTGAGATTGGAAGAAGCTCGTTCCACTGAAGGTTTCTGAGCTTTTGAGGGAGATGGAATCTGGGTGATTTGGTTCAGACGTTTGGGAAGCTGGGTGATTTGGGGAAGGTTTCTGAGCTTTTGAGGGAGATGGAATCGAGAGGGTGATTTGGTTCAGACGTTTGGGAAGCTGGGTGATTGTATGAAGAAGCGGTTGTTACTTTCAACACAATGAATGAACTTGGAAGTGTTCCATCTGTTGAGACGTATAATTCTCTAATTGATATTTTTTCAAGAAAGTATACATTTTTAGTCGGAACTATGACTGGAAGAAGCTCGTTCCATTTAAGAGAAAAAGACATAAAAAGATGTTTAAAGAGATGAAAGAAAAAGATCTTATGGAGAAGAAATGATAAAATGTGACGTGGAATAAAAAAATTAAAAAATTAATGACGTGGATATTTTACCCGGTCATATTGGTGATATTTACACATAACTTACAAGTTCGTTGGTGTAGGTAGGACGAAATTTAGTTCGTTGGTAATGTCGGGACATTTTGGAAACTTCGTTGGTATTTTTCGACTTTTCCCTTTTAAAGCTCATCATGATCCTTTTATGGTCATGATCAATGCCTTACTATCCGTTGCTACGCTATCTTCTGTTCTTTTGATTTTTTTTTCAACCTTCTTTTTAAAACGTTGGATGAAGAATCTCCATTATACCATCTTGAAGATTAAAGTATTTGTTGCTTCTCCGCAACTCCTGTACCTTTCTTGCTAGCGGTTGTGATATTCGTTCCCCACAACCTCAACTTGATTGTGTATATAGTCATTTGTGAAATCGATTATGTTGGCGCGGCAAATGGCTGCAAATGGACATGATTTACTGCCCCCGCTGATATATGGGTTAACGCGCTATAATTTAGAGACATGTCAAATTAATTAAGTTAAACCTTAATAACAGAGAAGCATATATATGATAGAATCAGTTGATCTAACATGATTTATAAAGATATCATATCATATTACAAGAACTCGCAACTCCAATTAAAGCAAAGTCATCATGTTTGTGAAGTAAACAAGAAATACGAATAAATAACACATTTGATCAGCATTACACACTTATGATTTGATGATGCAAAGAAAAGGAAAAGGTTTAATTTGACATTATAGAGCTTTCTTATTCTTGTGTTCTTCAGTTGGCAACTTAACATTTGTGGCTAACCCCAAAGCTTTGAGAAATTTTATTGTATACCAGCAAATGTCGATTTGCCACCATTCTAACCCATGTCGAGCTGAATATTCGAATGCATGATGGTTGTTATGCCACCCTTCACCAAAAGTAACCAACGCCACCCACCTGTATAGATACATTAATGAATTCAGATATAGAAAATCAAATATTTCTAGTAGATTTAAAGTTTGTAGTTGTGTACCAGTTATTCTTAGATAGATCATTTGTGTTCCAGGTTTGATTTCCCCAAACGTGACAAGCGGAATTCACAAGAAACGTCACATGGTAACCCCATGTGGTACCAACACCCTACACATCCATGCGTAAACATTTCAATAAGCTGAATTCTGGGTTGATGTCCAAACAAATATGCATTTCATATATGTAAACATGTATGTATATGTAATTAGCAACGTCTTACTATATCGTTTGTAGAGATACGTAAATCCTCCAAGAGCATAAACCAGGGCAGTGAATACAAATGAATGCCATAAATAAGTTCTTTTAATGAACCTATAAAACACTTGACTCTTTAAATCTTCTACATTATTACGCTCTTGATACTGCAAAGAATGAAATCAACTTAAACAAGATAATTAGTCAAAAGCAACTTCCGTATTAAACTACAAATGCACATTGTACCTTTTCAATAATGTAGCCGCTATCGAAGAGCCAACCCATATGGCTAAACCAAAACCCGAAGATGGGTGAGTGTGAATCTTTCTCAGATTCAACGTATTGATGGTGAAATCTATGAATGCTCACCCAAAATATTGGATCCCTCTATGTTTAATGTATTCAATTTTCGTTCATCAGAGATATTGTACGAAGAATTTACACCATCACCTCTCAAAATGATATATTATTTTTGGAGCAAATGCGACCCGTAAATTAACATTTTTGACATCACAAATGATACAGCTCCATAAATGTAAATATACAAAAGTTGAATAAAAATAGTACCAAAACTAGGCGAGTAACCATGCATAGTAACCAGATTTTATAGTGGCGAAATTATAGTTGTGATATTATGGTTAAGTGTTTCGTGTAACATTTATACATGTAACGTAAAATAATCAAAATGTGCAAACTTCTTCGTAGTATATATCATTATATAATTATAAATGTTGTAAATTTGTGTAGTGATTTCCATGTTACAAGAAATTAAATGAAACCTGGAAAAGATAGGACTCCCAAGATAGCAAAGATGTACTCGAGCCTTTAGCACCTTGAGCATTTACTGCTTGTGCTTAGAATACGGAGAGTATGGGGAGGTTTCACCAAAATGCCCACAAAGTATTAACCCACAACCGTCTTTCTGCGCAAAAAAGCACCCCAGTAAAGTAATGGGTGCGGAAAACAGCAAGTTATGCATAAGCATTAATAACCCGGCATCATTTGTGAAATGTCGCAACGAGTCTGTCCATTTGTACGTTCCCCTAATAAGTTCATCTTCTTCGTAATCACAACATCAGAGAACAAAATTTTGCCATATTCCAACTTCTTTACTCCATTCGAAACTGTGACCATAACTATATATTTTTCTATATTAGTTAATGTGGGCGTAGGATGATGGATTTGAAGTGTATATAAAGTGCGAATACTTATAAGAAAACACATGATAAATGTGGTTTGGTTAGGGTAATGAATGAAGTCTTACCGGTCTTAGTACATATGAGATCAATGGTTATTTATGATAGATGTCAGAGTAAATTACACCGTTGGTCCCTCATGTATTTTATTTATTAGGTTTAGTCCCAAGATAGACGAAATTACACTGGTAATCCCAAACTTCTTGATCTTGCTTAGCTGAGGATCCAAAGGCCCAACGCTCGTTAAATGCAAGGGCTTTATCGTCTTCTCGACATTTCAAATCCAAACACCTTATAACATCAATAGTCGCTCACAATTCCTATTACTGAATAAGAAAAATACCATAATCCAAACAACCCTCTTCTTCAACTTCTCCTCTACTACCACCACCACCACCACCACCATTACCCTTTATCTCAAATTAAAATCTTATAAGCAAACTTTATAACAAAAATCTTTTCAAACCCACGTCTAAACATTAAATCATTTGACATTAGTAATTTGTAGCAGATTTTGGTAAAGAATATATTTGATTGCATTTTTATTATGTTAGAAAAACCTGCATGTTTGGATCTTTGCAAGTTCATATATTGCACATTTTGTGGTGACCATACTAATACGCTACACAAAATTACTATGGGAGCCAACTATCGAATCATCAGACACTATTATGGTCACCACATAATGGGTAGCGTAATTTTGTGTAGCATATAACTTTGTGTAGCATTTTTTTTAGCATATCATATTTTTGAATATCTTATTTTGGTGTATCATAAACCCATTCTGAAAGAAATCCATGGAATCTAGGGTTAGGGTAGATGAGTTAAGCGCAGTGGCGGAGCCAAACGGGAATCCAAGGTGGTTCCTTGATTTGGTCAAGCTGAAAAATGCAATGGTATCAACTACCCCGTCAAATTTTCGAGTCGAATCGGGTCCAATTTGACAAGATGCGAAAATGAAAAAAAAATGAAACAAGATGTACAACTAATCAATTATATACTTAAAGTCCCGGGTTTATTTTGTTTATTCTGTTTATTGTATTTCTTTTTAAATGACTCTCATGTATTTTAAGCATCTAGCTTCTTGCTAGTCTCTTTTATTTTATAATATTTTGCCGTTAAAAAAAAATATATACTTAAATACTTTATAGTTTATTATTAGCTATAAAAAAGATAATAATGTTTACCTCTACAACTGCACAACACAAGTGCCGAATTGCCGATAAATACCTCTGTCTTCCGCAACTAGTGGTAGGTTAAATTTCTTATTTTTTTTTACTTTTGGGCCTTTTTTTAGTTTAAGATAATTACTAATAGTTAAATGGGCTAAATTTTTTTTGTATTGGGGGTTTGGGCTAAAAATATTTTATACTAAAAGTGAAGTGTTTTTTATTTTTTTTCCAAGGTGGTTCCTAAATAATTTCTAAGGTGGTTCTTAAAAAAATTTCTACATCGCTTCTAAAAGATTTCGTCATCCAAGGTGGTTCCCGGGCACCGCCTTAACAAGGCATGGCTCCGCCACTAATTAAGCGCATAGGTTTAGAGTTGCATTGCCCCTTATACATATAATTATCTATTACGCGTAGAACCATCTTTTAAGAGTCCATGATTGTAAATTTCATGCTTTTATGCTTTTATGACTTGAGTTCCTTCGTTTTGCTTTATTCCCTATAAGTTTGAATGTTTTTATCTTATAGATGGATATATGACTTTTATGCTTTTATTATTTTTACTTTTTTATGCGCTTTTCTTTTTAATGCTTTTAATTGATTGTTTTGATTTATCTTCTTATATGTTCTCTTTTCAAAATATGTTTTTTATGTGCTTGTAGTGCAATTTTTTTACTTATAAATACTTGCATGCTCTCATTTATCTATGTCCGTGTGTATTTATCTCTACGCATGCTTGTAAAAAAATTATATGCTTTCTTTTATGTCATTGTCTTTTCATCCCCACTCACACTGCAAATAAAGTCTTTGTTTGCATACACACACGCTTGTCAAAGGTTTTTCATGAAGCAATCCCATTAGCCTCGGGTAGAGGTGTGACCGTCTACATCTCACTCTCTTCCATACCACGTTCCGGTAATATTGGGTATCGTTGTTGTTCTTGTTGCTGTTGTTTATGTACTATTTTGTCCAATTTACCCTTACCTTGATTAATTTGAGTGTGATATAATAGGGGTAAAATGGTAAAAAAATGCGCATAAATGATCTATTATACATCAATATGATGAAATTTTTTTACGGGATAAATGAACTATGATACACTATAAAGAAATTTTTTTAATACACAACACAACACTAGAAAACAATGGCAAGTAACTTTACGAACAAAGAGTTAAAAAAGGTTTGTGGCTTACCTGAAATGTCATATGCTGCTAATTTAAAGCACTTGATGTGAAAGATAAATGTCATATGTTGCAAATTAATTGCTGTCTTTTACAAATCACGTTCCTATGATAAATGCAACTACATTTTTTTGGCAGCTATTCATATTTTACTAATGGTTTTTCAAAAACGTGCCCTTAAGGCATATGATACTTAGCATTTAATTATCACTTGTATTCCATGTTAAACTAGTACTTCATATTAATATCATATTCATCTAATCCCAATTCCATTTATGCCCTTTCTATACTTAATTATGGACAATGGAGGACATAAATTTTCCCATCCAGATAGTATTTTATATTTTATTTGAGTATTTCGTAATAACAAACATCAAATGACTAAACTAGTGGCTAAATTGTAGATGTAAAGGATTTCTATGTTTTTACAATATCTTTCCATATAAAACTTCAATACTGACACACTGAACAAATTCAATGATTTTAGTCAATTGTGTAAACATGATACTACATAACTACTCCGTAAATGCTAAAGCGTACATGACTAAACTACGTACATGGACAACTCATTCATTTCATAAGACATAATGAAAAAACAAATAACTTATTTCAATCTCTAACAAATAAATAAGCTCAGAATTTTAAATCAAACGCGGGATTTAAATCATGATGTTCTAACATGATTTTCTTTTTTTACTAGCACGAACAGTCGCCGCATCATCCATGGTACGTTTTTCCTTGCTGGGATACTTACGTCTTTTTGTCGAATCTATTCCACCTTTAACTCGTTTGTTTTTGGGACGTCCTTTTGGTTTTGACTTAGGAGGACAGTTGACCATATTTGCATCAATCACAGGCTCATCATTATTCATCGATGTAGAATTTATGGACGATTTGTTGTGTGTTAGAGAAACCACTTCGCGACTCCATCGGAAAGGCCAATAAGTTATCGGAATGTTAAAACAATCCTCATGAATAAGAACACATAATATATGACGACATAATATACCAACAAAATCATAATTCTTGCAACTACACTTAGCAACATTACCGTCCCAAAATACCTCAAGCTTGTTACCCCATGTCGCCTGATGATGCTTGACAATGAAACTCGTATATGTTTGCGTATGAACCATATATTGGATTGCCCTTCCAAACCCTAGTTGAAACTATTTAAATGCATATGGAGTCAACAAACGATGACCTTGTTTTTTTAATGGTGACTCTGACCTCGTATAAGAACCTCTGTATTTTTTAGCATAGGATCATGTAGTTGTATTTGCTCGACATCTTCTATTGCAAGATCAACCTAAAGAATAGATTGATTTAAAATTTTAAATACTATTAGTAATGATAAGTATTATGAAATAAATAAAGTATATAATATTAAAACTAAAAGCTTACCTGTCTAATAAATTATGTTAGACATGTCTTTAAAGATATACTACCTCCGTCCCACATTAAGTGTCCACTTGACTTTTTCAAAGTCTTTTTTCTTCAACTTTGACCTTAATGATTTCTTCTTATGTTATATAATACTTGATGCAAGATATATGAATGGATAGAGTTTTGAATATATTTTTCGTAGGTAGAATTTTCGTTCAATATTATATAACACAAACAAAAATATTTATAGTCAAAGTTGAGGAAAAAAGACTTAAAAGATTCCATTGTGGACACTTAATATGGAACGGAGAGAGTAAATGTTTTTATAAAGGCATTTATGCTTTCAGATCTCCCACTTGTTGTCATACCATAAAATGCGGACAATGGATTTAATAAATGATTCATGAAGTCCTTTATCAGCAACAAAAACAAGAAGAAAACTTATTCATTTTTGTAATGCTTTTATACTTGTAGGGCAGCAACCCTTTGTCTAAAGATTTTTAGACGTTCTTGTAAACAAATTTTTGTTTGTTTTTTGATGGCTAATAACTCTCGCTATAGTCATCGGATGTTCATATCCCACCAAAAAAGAATCCACGAAGATAGGCTGGTACCAAAAAAGTTTTAATTTGATACAAACCAATCACATGCTTATTTTCCTTCATATTATACTTTGCAATGACACATGACCGTTGTTGCTCAAATACTTCGATAGTGTCCAATTTATATAAACTATAAAATTCTGAGCAAGAACTTGAGTAATCACTTCTTAAGATTGAATTGAACCAACCACTAAATTTTGAAGTGATGTGCCATATGTAAAATGCATGCTTTGTAGCAGGGCCGTCTCTAAATTTATGAATTTTTTAAAGGCCCTGAGCGAAATTACATAATGAGGCCCTGCGATAAGAAACATTATATATAAAGTGTCATCGTTTTTAAGAAATAATGCATATAATTGTTAACGGGATAAATTTTGGTGCCCTTAAAATTTTTGAGGCCCTGTGCGGTCGCCCACCTTGCACACCCTCAAAGCGGCCCTGCTTTGTAGGAGACATTTCTTTTGCAATTGCTTCTGTAAGCCGTGGATCTTGATCTCTCAATATTGTCTTCGGTGGATGCGACATAAGCGTAACAAAATTCTGCATTTTTATTTACAAATGAATTAAATATATACATTAGTAATGTTTTCCAAAATAACAGATACAAAAAATTTGAGTTCCCTTTAGAACCATCTAAAAGTACTCGTTGTCTCATGAGTAAAAATGACATCCAATAATTTAGTCCTCTCATTATTGTCAACACCAACAACTATACCAAAAGGCATGTCATAAGAATTCACTTTGTATGTTGTATCGAATGACACAACATCCCTATATTTTTTGTACCAATCGAAAAAATGAGCTAGAGACCAAAAAATATGCTCTAACTTGTTTTCCTCGTCAAGTTTACATGTGTATTGAAAATTAGGATTTTCATACTTTCTTTGCACGCAATATTCCAATAGCTCTTTCGCATCGTTTTACGAGTGCATTTCACGTATTTTACTTAAAAAATTATGAACATCCTTACATAGAAAATGAAGTTGTCCATGTGGTACATCTTTTTCAACTTTCATGACACGCATAACCACATCTTTTTCAACTTTCATGACACGCATAATTTGTTTTATAGATAAACCACAGTCTTTTAACACGACTATACGTTTTTGATCTTCCTTTGTAATAGTACGATATGATGGAAGAAAACGTACCTCTTGTTGGGATTTAACACACTAGGTAACCAAGTTAGCTACAAGTACGCAACGGGATGAATATAGTTTTAGCACAAAGATTAACACATAATAAAAGGGAAGTAAACTAACCTTTAAGCCTTAGATCCTGAAAACGAGTTAGCAGTTAAATTACTGCCTCTACAGTTGCTCACACAAACACGTCAACCAAGTATGAGTCGATTGCTAGTCAACCTTCACGAACCAAACACCCAAGTGTTAAACTAATTACCAAACGCACCCTTGTGAGCTTTGCAATCAAAACCAAATGCCCCTCAAGACTTGGACCGAAATCGTCAAAACTCTAATTAGGGTTTTATCCTAATTCTGTTGGAACCGAAAAACACAAAACCGAAACCCTAATTGGGTTTGTGTAATCGCCGAGCAAGGGAGCACTAAACAAACGCCTTCGTGAGGATCTTGAACCGTCTAGCAAGGAGGACAAGAAAACCGAATACCCTTTGAGGGTTTAATTGAATTCGGTGAAGGGGTGAGAGAACCGAAAATCCCCTAAAGGGGTTTTAGGGTTTTCGATGGTGGTTTTGGGAGGAGAAAGGAGGCACCAAATTTACTTGGTGATTATTAAGGTTTAGAGAATTGTTGAATGAATGAAGAATGAGGTTTAGGGGTTGTGTTTATATAGGCACAAGTCCAAACCCTATTCTTATACAACAAGGAAACTAATTTTCCTTTTCTCCCCTCCTTGAACTCTATAACTGAACAAACATCCCCTTCTACATCCCTCATAGGAGTCGACCAACTATGGGCTCCCTCAGGTTTGGGTTTTGTTTGTTTTAGTCCCTTGGTTTTTATATTTAAACTATTTCTTAAGTTAGTTATACTAGTAACGTAAACTAATGACTATTTAAATATTTATCGTGAAGTAAAACATACTCTTCGTGCTTAACGCGTGTGCCCCCAATAGGCTCACGTATTTCTAACGTATAACTTGTGAAACCGACTAACATATTGTAACAACTCCCACTTGGGAGTTGGAGTAGCAGGCTGCAGATATACTGATAATTGACAACGTCTAGCAAACACACACAATTACCTTTAAATTAGAAATACTTGAGATAAAGTTTCAGGAACAATCTCAGCTTATAATGGTTATGTATTACTTGCCATTAAATCATAGATATGGATCCTAAATCATTCCATATAGTTTAACAATTTAGTTTCTCATTATAGAAATAATTCAGATATACCAAATGTAATCAAGAATTATCTTGGATTACCCTTTGGGTACGGCCATACAATTATCTGATTAATTCTAGAGAGGGCCCATGATATCTTTCTACAATTAAACAATTGGAGGAACAAATTCTTTATTGACTACAAGTGTTGTGGATGCTGCTTCACATCACTTCCAAGAATAGCCTTTATAACTACCATTTTCAGGTTAGCGTTTGACTTATAATCAAAAAGTGATATCCACACATAGAGAACTTGCTTGCATCTCAAGTCTAAGAATGACTTATTTAACCATTTTTGATATTTACTCATGATTAAGGATCCAAAAGTAAATGTACGAAAGTTGGGGTATCCAATATGTATCCCTTGTGAATACACATGAGTTTGGCGGGAACAATTCATATATTCAAAGAATATAACCAACACTCACATTTACCTTATGTAACAATTATTCCCACAATGTTAACCGACAATGGACATATTTAGAATAATAAAATTATTCAAGGATTAAACAATATAGGATAACAATGGTTGTATGTATGAATAACAAATACCACGTATCTTTATTCATCAGAAAGTAAAAATTGTCTTACAATCCCAATTATCCAAATACTAAAACAGATATGCGTGAAACTAGTTAGCAAGTTGAAATCCAATGTTTCCAACATTCTCAACTCTTTCTTTACAAGACAGCTAAATAGTTATCTGAGTAAACTTTCCGAATACTTGTTTTAAATTCACAAATTTGTGAAAGATTTAAATCATATGATGAGTTTTGTATGTATATTTGCATACTATTACAAGCATCATAGTATGGAAATTTGACAGTACCTTTAATGGGGTATTTGAAGTCAACAACATACCTATCTCAGACAGTCATCTTTACAGTTTCTTAAAATGTAAAGTATTCTTATTCTTTAATGTGTAGTGCAACAATGCTCTTAGCTGAGCATATCTAGTTAGCAGATTTATCATAAATGATGAAATCCTACTTAAACTAGAATTGATTATTCTCTAGCATCAGTTGTACACAAACAACATTATGCCTTATATAATTCGTAAACATTTGTATTAACAGTCATCTAAATTCTCTCAATTAGATATTGTTATCCAAATACTCTCAATTAGATACTGTTGTTAGCTCATCTTGCTCTCATGCAAAAGTAACAACCAGCCTCATACACAATATATCATATACATGATGAATCCTTAGTTAAAAACATAAGGTTTCCATCCATGTAATAAATTATCTCAAGTGAAATATACCATTTGAGACTTGCTTTAATGACATATTGCATTTGTGTTGGACTTTATCACCGCATATGCTTATTTAATTAAACATTTATTCCTAGATCGTTTGTTTAATTTCCTAAAATCCCAAGTGAAGTTCCATTCCAATCTCAAGGATTAACATCTAGCTTAGATGGAATGATCCTTTCATTATGTTACACAACACATGAATTTTAAGAAAAAACGTAGTGCTCCCACTTGATGTCAGGTGTACTCAGGAGTTATCTAAATTTAATCAAAAATCATATTGTGATTAAACTTAAGATTTCAGCTCCTAGATACATGATCCAATCCACACTTGGATTCTATTATCTTGTATACTTTATAAAGATTATTTTAAACTCATAACCTTTTGATTACACACCGTCCTCACAAAAGTAATCATAAAGAAAGGAGTTATAAAACTTAATTGTCCTATTACAAATATAGACTCATAACCCTTTTGATTACACATCGTCCTCGCAAGGTAATCATTAAGAAAAGAGTTATGATCCTTAATTCTCCATATTGAAGATTCAAGAAAACCTGTATGACAATTAGTTATCTTTATATAATTAATGCGTGTATAAAAGAAAGATTTAATCATAGTTAATTGCTTGAGTAAGATTCAAAACTCTTATCATCAGAGTCTGTGCATTAATTGTGTACAATCTCAATTTCATTATGAGCCTTTCTGTATAAGAAAACACATTCTCTGACCTTTCAGGTTTAGATAGATTGGTAATCGTTCAAATCATGCTCAAACATTGATGGTCTTGTTTAGGACTGCATCTGTGTTCATTCATGGTTTTAAGATATTTATCAGATTCAAGATGTGATAATTCATCTTATTAGTTAGCAGGCTTATTATGACCCTCTAACTTATATTCCT
>BQNB010153691.1:0-15613 GCA_026074375.1 Tanacetum coccineum
GTGGGGTGTAGGTTTAAGATATCATTAACGGAAACAGAAACAGATGGGATACATTTGGGTGGTGACTTTGGGTGAATTTGGAGTGGAAAGGTTAGCTAATTATTTATACGAATACACTTTGGTTTGGTTGCTAAGCCAAGACTCGGACAAAGATATACAAACTCTACACAACTCTACATCAATATCTTTCTTTTTATTTTCTTGACTCTAATATAAACATAAGCAAATGGCAGCCCGTACAATTTTTTACTTTTTTTTATATATACAATTTTTTTCGTATAATTTTGCCCTACCATTGCTTAAACATATAATACATCATGGGGGTTTTTAGATACACCCCTAACTTGAACTTTTACATACTCGATTATTTAAAATCTAACTAATGTCCCAATTTGAGGTGGAACAAAATAACATGGAGATCATCTAACAAACATATGGGGGTATTGATTTAACTTTTCTTCCCCATTATTCTGCGAAATAAATACTACTATGAATCTCAATCGTCCCAAAACTGTATTTACAAGGATAAGGACTTAGCAACCATATACTCAAAATAATTAACTTAGGTTAACACAATAATGTACTAAAAGCGAGTGTTGATAGAAATATAATGCCTAAAAATATTATTAATATCTTTCACATCTTTACGTTTTGATAATCACAAAATATAAAAACGTTCAACGTAAAATTAAACGTAAACAAGTATTTAGGAGTAAATTCTCATTTCAACATTTACATCACTTAAAGGTATGAATAAATAAATGCTTAATGTATTTTATGATCAAAGGAAATTTTTATTCAACCTCAAACTTTTATAAAATATTGTAAACATTTTTATAAACATCACAAAACATTTTCTACATTTAAAAGAAATGTTTTATTCAAAATAAAAAATTTGAATTTCAAATTTTCGAACCTAAAACGGCTAGAAAAAGTCCAGTAAACACCTCCCATGAATAGGACAAAAAGGGGAGTGTCTGAAAATGGGCGGCCCCTTTAAATACATAGGCGGCCCCCTTAATTATAAGGGGGCCGGCACCCTATTTAAGGGGATCGGCCATAGACCCCGCTCCACCAGCTTGTCCTATAAATACTGGACTATTCCCCAATATTTTTCTCATCTTTTGCACTCATTCTTTCTGTTCTAAAACAGCCCACACATCTCTCTCTAAATCCTTTGATCATTTAATCATAAAGCTTTGTTTCCAAGTGATCCAAGCTCAATTCCTCAAGTGCAAAAGAAGATACTTCCATCATTAATTGAAGAAGTATTACAACCAAAGTATACATTGCAATCTTATTGCATTCACATCATATCTTGTAAATCATTTGTAAATCTTGTAAAGTTGTGTAGCTATTAGATTTTGGTGATTGTTGTAAGTATAGTTGGATCTTGGTGATCCTTTCTAGTAGTGTTAATTAGTTGTGACATAAGTAGTGTGGTGAGGACAAGTGGTGAAGAAGTTATGAAGTTGTGAAGAAGGTGTGAAGTTGTGAAGAAGTTGTGAAGTTGTGAAGAAGGTGTGATATTGTGAAGAAGTTGTGAAGTTGTGAAGGAGTGAACAAGTCGTGAAGTTGTGTTGTGATAGATTGGTTCTAGCTAAGATTAGAACTCGACATTTAGCTTTGTGTCGTAAATCCGTGTAAGCATTGTTGTGTACGGTTTTCTCCGCCATAAGGGAGCTTGTTGACATAGTGAAGAAAACTCTCGAGTTTGGTGCTCGGGGAGTGGAGTAGGGCGAAGAGGTGCTTCGTTACTGAACCACTATAAATCCTCGCGTTGTGGTTTGATTGTTCTTACTCTTATCTCTTGTCTTACTTTATCACTTCATATACTTATATTGTTCATATCGTGCAAGCATTGAATTAACAAAAAGTCGAATCTAAGTTTTACAAACAAACATAAACGTTAAATTAAAAAGCGTTAAAACTATTCAACCCCCTTCTAGTTTTCCACAGCGAGTACATACAAGGTAGGCTAAGGCGATTTGGGTGTAATGATTGGTTTAAGGGTGAACAATGCTCTTCATTAATAGTCCGGCTTAACCAAAAAATTACGAGAACCGTGAAAAAGGATAGGCTCGGAGGGTTATACTAGGGGTATCCTGCACAAAACATGAGTGCATGGCAAGGGTGTGGGATAGTTATATGATCGGTGTGACCATAATAACAATTATAGGTTTAAAACATGAGTTAATCCTAATGCCTCTTATCAATCAAATCCTAATACTTACTATGCAGTCTCGGGATGCATCACAAGAACAAGTTCTAGAATTTAATATACTACCGGTACACTCATATAATTTAATACAGATCTCAATGCTCCAGAAATATAACAACCCAAGATTCAAGACGCGTATGACGATCGCGAGTTCGACGCCATTATTATTATTTAACGAGTTTTCGTAAACAAACGTCGACATTTAAAATTTTATTTGTCGTAAATAATTATTTTCGTATTTTATTGCGAACGGAAATTTAAAATATTTATTTTGACATTTCGCGAGTCGACGTTTGACCGCGTGTTCGTTAAACGTTTTAAGTATCGTAAAAATTTACGACGCGTCTCGTTCTATATTTTAAAGATCGTAAGTTTATTATTTTTACGAATGTCGTCTTTTGTTCCTTGTCTTGAGCCGGATTCGTGTTTTAATGTGTACACATCTTAATAAATGTTTTAAATTAAATTTATGTGACGGAATAAAAATGTTTACGAATATGGTGACCCGAGTATTGTTGACCGATTATAAAATAAAAGAAAATACATTTGTACTAAACTTGAAAGAAATAAAGAAAGGAGGGACTAGTTTCGCCCAATTGCCAAACTATGGCAAGTATATAAGCCAACTTAAACACACACTTTTCATTATAACAAAAATTTTGTTTTCTTTTCCCCTGGTCCTCTCCAACCGGACGCACCACCACCACACTAACACCACCACCGCCACTTAATTACCGACATGCAAAATAATCCGATTACATATTATTGATCCTCTCATCAAGGCCTACATATCCCACTAATAAATTCCTACATGCAATGGGTTTTAAAGAAATATTATTTTCGGGTTTAATTCAAGTGTTTCGAGTAAAAAGGGTGTTGTACAAGAGCTAGATTAGTGATATTTCGAAGTGGGTTTTATTAAAAAGTTGCGGTTTATGCGTTTTGGGTTCGGTTCGAGTCATGGCAAGGACAAAGGAGGCGATTTCAATTATTGGTTTTGCTTATTATAGCATTGTGAGCATTCCTTTTATATTTGTTTCGTTTGTTTCGTTATTTGATTTGATTTTTATGGTTACATGTGATGAAATCTATAAGATCTTGCGCCGATTAGTTAAATGATGTTATAAAATGATTGAGCAAGTTAGACATGAATTATAGGCCATATTAGATGTGCCGTAAGTGAGATTTTTGGTCAAAAATGAATTTTGACGCACTTTGTAACAAGTACATTCTGAGCAGAAAGTTTGACACGGAGAACGAGGTCCGAGATTTTGTAAAATCTTATTTTTGGTTGGATAATATTGTAGAGGGCATTTTTACGAGCGTTTCGGTAATTTGAACGCCCCGTAACTCTTAATAACGAAGAAGTTACGGCGAAAACATGTTTTGAAAAACTTATAAATTTCAAACAGCACTTTGGTAATTTATACTTGCTGATCTGATTTTTGACAGCCATTTTGGGAACTTTCGAGTCCGTTTCGGCCTTCCGGCGAAACACGAAAGTTGTCCGGAATGATGTTTTCTATAAAATCTCTTTTTGGTCAAAGTCACGAAAACGTGATATAGCGGGTCAAAACCGATGGTCAAACTGCTGCGTTTTTTATTAAAAATACAAGTTCCTGCAGAAACTTGCAGGGGCATTTTGGTCATTTTATGTCGAGATTCGGGTCTCGGCTAAAACTAAAAAGTTGTCCGGAATATCATTTCACATAAGATCTCTTCTTTGTCGAATCGTGAAAATGTGATTTAGAGGATCGTTTGGCGCGGGTCAGATTTAAGTAAAAATATATATAATTATAAAAGTCAAAGAAAGTCAAATGTTAACTTTAAAAAGTCAACGAGTCATATGAGACTTATATAATTTTTAACTAAGTACATAGATATAAATAAAATGATAAGTATTAAAAATATACTTAGATATTTAAACTTACCAAAGATGGTAACTTTCCGAAAATAGTAACTTTATAAAAATAGAAATTTGTCGAAAATATAACGTTTTCAATTAAAGTCACGTAAGATAAAACGTGAGGGACAATTATAACTCAGTGTTGTGAGGTTTTGGGATCTAAGGCGCAAGTGGATTTCTCATCACATGTATATATATATATGGTATATATATATATATATATATATATATTATATATATATATATTTATATACATATATATAATATTTTTTTTGATACGATGTACGCATCGATTGACTATACTTTTCGGATTAGTAACTCGAGCACGATATTAAATTAAAGGTCGTGTCGTGTTCATTATTTTCCGTGAATTGTTTGGTTATTTGATCTTCGGCTTCGACCAAGGTGAGTTCATACCCTCGCTTTTAAAGTTTTCAATGTTTTTAACTCCGCGAGGGGGAGAGGGATTTATTTACTTGTATTTGTGAAATTGAACGCAAAAAAGGTTTTATTACTAAATATGATTCCGCTTGCTACTATAGTATATGCCTTTTTCTGTGTGACTGTTAGTTGCATGTGTTGGTAAGCGCTAATGCATAAAGTAGATCTATTGGGGTTTGAACATCCCTGTCCGGGGTTTTGAATTCCATTGGGACACCCTGGTCAAAACGGACATTTTGTGGTTAGTATTAGGAGAAGTGGCATACTTCTCGGACATAATTTCGTCCTACGGGAATGAATGTGTTAAGTTTCGGTACACGGGCTCTTTAGTTGGAAATCAATATTTTTATAACTTGACTAACGAGCCAATGTTATATGTTTTGTTGAACCAAATTATGCGTTCTAACTATTATTTGTAAACTCTATGAATTCACTCAACGTTTTGGTGACGTTTTAAGCATGTATCTCAGGTTAATTGTTGTTGATGGCTGGATGGGATGGAACGCGAATATCAAGGACGGTGCCTCAGTGAAGTTGTGTCATAAACTAAATAATGTTTTTAGAAATCAAGTCGTGTTGTGACTTTTAGATTTAATTTCTATAATTGTATTGGGACCTATGTAACTCTGATATTTATAATAAATAAAAATTGTGTTTTATAAACGTATCTTTGAACGTTTACTGGGACTCGTGTGCATGTATTATGAAGTAGCACCCAAATCGTTGTATTCCGCTGCGTATCGTATTTTGGGGGTGTTACCGAGTGGTATCAGAGCACGAGTTGTAGTGAACTAAGTCGTTTTATAAAACTTGGACTATAACTGTTTTCGGAAAATTTTCACGAGTCTTTCACCGTTGTCCGATATCCGCGCGCGCATCTTTCCTGATCCTTAGAAGCCTTATGTGGTATATATTTGATTGCATATTATGTGCGCAACAAATGGTTGACACTTGGTACAAGTAATAATTATATATGTATATAGATATATATACGGCATCCGTTCTATGGTATACAATTATATATATTTTGATATTCCCTTCTTGCGAAGAGTTTAACTTCTTTAAACATTTCGATGTGATATGATAAAAATTATTTTGATACATGATGAAAACATCGTTGTTATATGATTATCTTCGAAACTTTTTCGTAACTTTACTTTTTATCTTTTGATGATGTTGATTCGTCGTAGTTTGTCGATCCCATTGAGTGATTTATTGTTCGACTCCGAGTTCGAATATTTTCTCATTGCTTTTAAATCGCATATGCTGTTTCGTAACCTATTGTTTTGAGATTTTCCGGTTGATATGTCACTACATGAGTGTCATATGAAACTTCATAAGAACTTTTCCATAGCTTCTTATTGCTCAAATATAACTGTAATCATAGACAAAGAACATTCGACTCTATTAAAACAATAAAGATAGGATGAGAGAATTGTTAAACTCAGGGTTTTGCAGGTTTATAAAATAATTTAAACTTTCTTAAGTATTGTACAAGTTATATTTTCAAAAATACTTAAAATTTTCGAGTTTTCCTGGAACTTGGCATTTGACGCCGTCAGGAATATCCTGACCCCGTCACATGTGTCGGGGTGACGGCGTCGCCTGTAAATCATGACGCCGTCTTCACACTCTGTGAAAACTCATTTTTCGTTTTTGATGAAAAATTTCCTACACTCATTCTTATAAGTTATTTTCCTGTACAAAATGGTGCATAACAACCTGAGAATTAATAATTCAATCATATGACTCGAAACTATTGCGAATTAATCTAAACAATTCATTTTAAATGTTTGAATTTGGTTCTAAAAACCGGATATTTTCCCTCGCGGATATCCCCTACACGTTATTTTGTTGCAAATGAGAATACATTGATTGCAAAAAAGACAACGAAGTATTACAAACAAACAAATCATGATTACAAAATAATTCAAACATAGTAAAATAAACAATAAAGAATTAAAACACAAGACACTCCTGATATGCAAGAAAAGTAAATATTGGGATGCCTCCCAAAACAAACGCTTTTTTTTTGTTCAGTGCACGAACTCTACCCTTATTTAACAAATAAAGGGGTGGGTTCCCCTACACTTGAGTTCAAGTGCGGGTGATAGTAACGGTACATACCATCGTGATGAGACGGAGCCATACGTTGAGAAATTTGTTGTTGAAGAATAGACTCTAAACGGTGTGCTTCTAGAATTATACATCTCTCTACTTTATTTGGCCTATCAAGTAAACTAAGTTCTTCTCCTAGAGGAGAAACTTCCTTAGATTCTAATCCCCAATCATCATCAAACATCTCCCAATTTGAAATATCAACACCTAGGGATACATTTTTTCCTAATAAACCCGGTTTAAATTCGTGTTGTATCTTAGGGTCATCTATACATGGGTTATAATAACTATACACACCTTTAGGATGGGAATTTGCCACGTGAGGTGAAGGTGGTGTTTGAGCTGTTAAATAATCTAGTACCTTCATCATAGAACTATCCGGACTATGTGGTTTGATGGGTGGTTTGGGACCTATTACGTCTCCTGGACTTACATCTAAGGATGGATTATTGAGTAAAGGTTGAGACTCCGGTCCATCAAAACTAGGAACTTCCCTAGAACTAAAAGGAGTGTTGTGATTACAATTCAAGCCTACTTCCTCTAGTTTTGTTTCATTCAAAGGTTCTACCTCTATCGGGGTTCCTAAAGTCTTTTCTACTTCTTCCGGGTAAGTCACAGACGGTGTGTATTCCTCAAATGACGGTAGGGTTTGTGTTATACTCTTAGTGCTTGTAACTCCTACCTCATTATCCATCGTACTTAGGCTATCTACATGCTCATCATAATCTAACCATGCCATGCACCTAGGTACCTGCACCCTAACCATATCATACCCAACTATTTGAGCATTTGGATTTGCTATTATTTCATCAGAAATAGCGCTTGTTAGGTTGCTATATTTTTTTTATCATATTGGGCACAATCCTCTATGGCATACCATGCTCCTATATCACTAAACTTCTTAAGATCCCCTTCTGCTATCAAATTGATGATATGGCGAGATAACGAGTTTTAAAACTGTGGAATTGCAATAACGAATTTGTGTGTTGAACAAATGTCGTTGCGCAAATCATATTGACCATGTTGTATAAATTGTTTGTGTAAACCATGGAAAATATGTTTTTTTTCAAATTTCATAAACTGACCCTATGGTGTCAAATAAAAATTTTCTTCAAAAAAAAACATTTTTCATTTTAATATAAGAATGGAAGGTTGTGCTATCTCTTTTCTTTCTTATTGAAATAATATGCTTTTTTTTACTCTTTGAAAATTTTCTTGAAATAAATTTACGCGTATAGCGTATGGAAAAGAAACGTTTTGACAAAAAAGGACATGATGTCGTTTGGTCCTCAATTATGCATAACCTGATCAACTATGCATAATTTAGGAAGAACCACGCTATGTCGGATAAATCGTCAACATTAAAACGCTTGATAATTAAGATAAATGTTTGGGTCAAGCTTCCGGAAGGAGAAAATATTTTTACCCTACTACGGATTCTCATGCAAGTAAACCCTATTCTTATCGACTGCATGGAGAGATTCACATGCGAGTCATTATGGCCTAGTCGTTCTAAAGTGGAAATACCTACGGTATTGTTCGGAACGAGCGTGTCTAGAAAGGAGTAATGTTTAGTTCGTAGTATCTAGGAGCGGTGATTGTTATGTAAGAATTCAAGACCAATATAGTCGGTGTGTTGTAAGCAATGATATATTATGAGCCTATCAGGGTGTGAACCTGATACCGACCTGAGAGGTATCTTCTTGGAGATGTAAAATTCCTATGGTGGTTGAAGCTAAAGCTGGTTAGACTCCGAGGATTAAAGTGTATAAATAGAGAAGACTTCTCCTACATTGGATGTATGATGCCTTAAATATATCAACTGATGGCCGTGAAGAAGACTTCTTTCCCCGAAATAGAGTGTAGTGGTAGTATAGTCGTAAGTATACCTGAGGACGTCAAGGATTTTAATGAGACACTAATTGATACTTGACCTACGGTTAGGTGTATGTGGCCCTTACTCCGACGAGACGACCCAAAGGGCGTAACAGAGTGACGAATTGATTGAGATTCTAGCTAAATGGTGAACTTCTGATTTCCCTATTACAGGAGGGAACACAACCATAGTAGCCAACGTCTTAAGTCGAGCGGTATTAAATTAGGAGTGTGAGTATTTCGCTTAATGGATATGATCATCAATGATCTACGCGATGAGATGGACCAAACCAACGATTCTATTCGGCTATGAAGAAACGGTTGAAATTTTTGATTTTGTTCGAACGAGCACTAAGTCCAGAAAAATTTGGGCTCATTGTATTTCCTTCATTGATTTTGATTTGTCATTTGACATTATGTGTTGTAGCGGGATTGTCGCCGCCGAATTATGTGGAATATGTGCTATATGTGCTATATGCTTTAAATGGTAGTGAGCGTTCATGTCATTTTACATGACCAGTGATGCAGCTCAGGTTGTAAGTAAATGGGTGTAATCGCTCAAGTGAGAATTTAGGACGTAATAAGGTGGGTGGACATCGCCAAAACTCTTGTTGACGATTGTGGCTTGAAGTACTCATGAGAGTGAGTATAGACCAATTAGAATTAGCCGTGTTTATGTTGGAATTATCGTCGAGGTGGCTTGACTTTGTGGCAAGCTCGGTACGATGAGGAAAATGTGACCGAAGGGGTATAAACCTAAGTGTTAGAATGAATAATTATGCCGAAAGCTTCAAAGGAAGAAATACGAATGTTGAAAATAATCGCCAATGCTAGGTTTGAAAGTAGGCCGTGATGAATGCCTTTGTATGAGCCAATTCATCGAGTACATCATTGAAAAGATGTCGAGTGTACCATAGTAATTATGTGATTATGTGGGCAATGTGTAACAATGTCGTAAGGGGTTTAGAGAGAACTAATGTGTTTCAGATTTATTTAATCGCAACCGAGGGGCATTAATTGAAACGAGACGAAAGGGCGACATGGTGTATTTTGGTTTTGATAATGATTAGTCGTTAATTTGGATAATGATATAATTAACATATATCGAATTAGATTATTGACGTCTATCTTGTTTTAGTTAGCGACTGAGTATTTGTGATTATTGTAACAAAGCATATTCTCAGTGTTGAATAGTGTATAATTCTTATTTGAGTACGATGTTATACTTTGATTTATTTACGATGTAAAGTTTCAGTCTTGGTTTGATAATCAAGGAGCTCTTGGTTTTGTTATTTATATGATCCCCAACTAAGTTTGGATCGATCATTATTTTAGAAAGTCTCTCGATAAAAACGACGCGATGATCGGATACATTCCGTGACGTATATCGACCCTTTGAGGAAGGCACGACTAGGAAAGATAAACGACGGGATTTGGGTTTAGTCGAAAATCGATTTCGCGAATTGTTTTACCTCTTTTGATAAGAGTTACCATGGTTTTGTTTTGATTTCGTGGATATAATTTACCGCTTGTTTTGTCGACTCTCCATCCGGAATAGTCAGATCGAATATCGTATCGCATATTTATTTTGAAAGAACGTAAGAGTCTGCGTGATGACGAGAAGCCGCATGCACCGGACAAGAGAAAAAACGCGGCGTGAAAGAAAGGACTAGCCGCTGACAGAACCTTTTTAAGGTGGGTGAATGTAATAAACCCGAGTTCCACATACGCGAACGACGAACACGAGTTCGACGTCATTTATTAATTATTTTACGGGTTTTTCGTAAGCGAACGTCGACATTTAAAATTTTATTTGTCGTAAATAATTATTTTCTTATTTTATTACGAACGGAAATTAAAAAAATATATATTTTTGACGTTTCGCGAGTCAACGCTTGATCGTGCGTTCGTTAATCGTTTTAAGTATCGTAAAAATTTACGACGCGTCTCGTTATTATTATCTAGATCGTAAATTTATTATTCTTATAAATGTCGTCATTTTGTTCCTTGTCTTGAGCCGGGTTCGTGTTTTAAAATGTACACATTTTATTAAATATTTTAAACCAAGAAAAATGTAACAGAAAATAAAAATGGTCTCGGTAGTGTAACCCTGAGCCACGGTTGTCGGGTTATATTTTAGTAAAAGTTGGCGTGTCAAAAAATTAAAAAATAGAAAAGAGGGGAGGGCCATTTGTGTCAAATGGCCAAACCAAATCTCTATATAAGCAAGCATACACACACACTTTTCCTTCTTTTACAAAAAAATTTACTTCCTCCCTCCCTTGTTCATCACCACCGCCGGCCACCATCACTCCACCACCACCGGAAAAGTTTTTCGGTCACCGAAAAAAGTCACATGCACAATGATCAACTTATATTTTCCGAATCCTCTCTTCATTTCCTACACATCTACGCAATAAAATAACACATGCAATGAGTATTTTTGGAGTTAGAATCCGGTTAGTTTCAAACAATTTCGTTTAAAAGGGATGTTTAAATAGCTAGATAAATATTATTTGAAGCTCGTTTAAATGGGAAAAGTCCAGTTTTGATGTTTGGGGTTGGTTCGAGTTCGGCAAGACACAAAAAGGAACAAGTCGAGTCCGATCTTGCTTTAATCTAACTTAGTAAGTATTGTCAATACTTGTGTTTTACTTGGTTTTATGCGATTTATTCGATTAGAGTTATTTGCATGTGATGAAATACCGAGTATACTTGCGTCAATAGCTAGATGATAAAATGGGTGGATTGGAAAATGGTTTTTGGATGTGTTTTGTAACATATAATTTTGGACAGCATGTTTGACATGGAAAACGAGGTCTGAGTTTTTGTAAAAACAGATTTTTAATGTTGAAATGTGATAGAGTTCGTTCTAATGTACGTTTTGGTAATTCGAACGTCCCGTAACTCCTAATAACGAAGAAGTTATGGCCGATTTGAAGTTGGAATTTTTATAAGTTTACCAAATCAACTATATTAAAAGCAGTAACATTCTGTTACCAGATTTTAACGAGTGTTTTTTGAGCACTTTCTAGTCCGTTACACCTTCGCGAACACGAAAGTTGTCCCAGAATGACGTTTTCTATAAAATCTCCTTTTGGTCAAAGTCACGAAAATATGATATAGCAGGACAAAACCGATGGTCAAACTGATGCGTTTTTATTAAAAATACAAGTTCCTGCAGAAACTTGCAGGGGCATTTTGGTCATTTTCTGTCGAAATTCAGGTCTCGGCTAAAATTAAAAAGTTGTCCGGAATATCGTGTTGCATAAAATCTCTTCTTTGTCCGAATCGTGAAAATGTGATTTAGATGGTCGTTTGGCGCGGGTCAGATTTGGGTAAAAATATATGTAATTATAAAAGTCAAAGAAAGTCAAATGTTGACTTTAAAAAAGTCAACTTTTAACACTAACCTTGTATGATTATAAAAAATAATTGAAACACAACAAAACTATAGTATAGACATTTTAAACTTAGCGATCTTACGAACGGGTAGAATTCTAAAAATAGAAAACATAGTAATAATCTAAAAATATATCGCTATGAAGGGGTTAGTTGGTACCAACATTAGACGGTCGGGGTTCGACAAAATAACCTAAATAATATCACAAATATATTTCGAAAACTATACTTCCCAGAGATGGTAACTTTCCGAATATAGTAACTTTCCAATCATAGAAATGTTCATTAAATAGAAAGTATTCGATTAAGCGATGTATGATATAAAGTAAAAGACCGAAAGAAACCAAATGATTGTTGGGGATTTAGGATCTAAGGCGCAAGTGAATATCTCATCAAACATTTGGAATATATATATATATAATATATATATGGGTATACATAAAATATATATATAAATATAGTAATATATAATAATATAAAAATATATATATATATATAAATATAAATAGTATATATATATACACACATATAAAATATACCATATATATATATAACACATATATCATATAAATATATATATATATATATATGATAATATATATATATATATATACATATATAATATACATATACATATAAACATACAAATATAGTGATATAGTATAAATATATAAATATATATATATATATAAATATATATAGTATGATTTTGTTGATACGATGTACGCATCCGTTGATTCTACTTTTCGGCTTAGTAATCGAGCGACATAAAATATAGCTCGATCGTGTTCATTGATTTTCGTGGATGTTTCGACTATCTTGATCTTTGGCTCGATCAGGTGAGATCATAGCCTCGTCTTTAAAGGTTAATGTTTTTAACCCGCGAGAGGGATAGCATGCTTGTTTTCTGAAATTGAATGCAAACTGTTTTTGATACTTTGAATATGATTCCTTCAATACTGATTAATGCCATTTTTCTATTTGAACCGGTTAGTTGTACCATGTGTTGGGTGAAACGCTAATGCATTAAAAATATCAATTGGTTTTACAACCCAGTCCGGAGTTTGAATCCATTGGGACACCCTGTCAAACGTACATTTTTTTGTGGTTAGTATTAGGAGAAAGTGGCATACTCATCTACATAATTTTCGTCTTACGGAATGAATGTTGTTAAGTTTCGTACCCGCTCTTAGTTTTGGAAATCACTATTTTTATAACTTGACTTACGAGCCAGCGTTATATGTTTTGTGGAACCCAAAATATGCGTTCTATGTGTTAATTGTAAACTCTATAAATTCACTCAACGTTTTGTTGACTTTTTAAGCATGTATTTTAGGTTAATTGTTGTTGATGGCTGGATGGGACAGAACGCGGATATCAAGGACGATGTCTCGGTGAAGTAGTGTCATAACCTAAACAAGTGTTTTAGAAATCAAGTCGTGTGTGACTTTTAGAAAATAATTTTCTATAAAGGTATTTGGGACCTATTTAACGTCTTATCTAATTCAGTAAATGAAATTGTGTTTTATAAACGTATCTTTAAACGTTTACTGGGACTCGTGTGCATGTATTATGAAGTAGCACCCCAAATGTTGTATTCCGCTGCGTATCGTATTTTGGGGATGTTAATGGGTGGTATCAGAGCACGAGTTGTAGTAAACTAAGTCGTTTTACAAAACTTGGACTGCCAACTGTATTTTGGGAAAAAGTTCACAAGTCTTTCACGATGTCCGATATCCGCTGCAGCGTGTTGCTCCCGTCCCCTTAGAAGCCTTATATAGTATAGTATTATGATTGCCATAATATGTGCTTAAACAAGTGTTGACACTTGACAAGTAAGTAATTATATATATATATATATATATATATATATATATATATATATATATATATATATATATATATATATATATATATATACGGCATCCGTTCTATGGTATACGACTATATATATCTTGATATTCACTTCTTGCGAATAGTTTAATTTCTTTAAACATTTCGATATGATATGATAAAAATTATTTTGATACGTGATGAAAACATCGTTGTTATACCATTATCTTCGAATCTTTTTCGCAAACTTTACTGGACTCGACTTTGTTTTTCGAACCCACTTGAAAAATTTTACTACATTTATTTGAATTTGAACCTCTTTCTTATGATTATAATTCGATATGTTGTTTTCATAATCTATCATTTTGATATTTTCCTGTTAATGGAGTATGACTTTTAAATTCATCCCAATAACCCTTACATTGTTATTTGTAAACTGGTTTATTGACTTATTCTCGCGTAACGTGTCGTTTGGAAACGTCTATTTTTGGAACTTTCGAATAAAGTTGGTGTGTTGTGCTTTGATTCTTTTGTGTCGACCTCTACTTAGTAAGTCTTGAAATGTTCGGGTCTGGAAACCCATGAGTTGATGTGTTTGAAAGAGTGTTAAGTCATTGAGTATGGCTTTATATTGGCGTCTGAAGGAATTAAAATGGTGTTTGATTGGATTTTGAAATGGAATGTACGACAATTTGTAACCAGCAGGTTGTGGGGTTGATTGTGAATTATTCTTGGTCTTAAGGCACCTGAGAAATCCAATATGGATGTGGGCATATGTCTTAAGTGTATGTGGTTCTTTGGATGGGGTCATATCTCTTCCGGATGAGTGAGATATCGTCGTTTTACTAAAACTAGTCAAATTTGGTATACCGTTAGGAAAAGAAGTATAACTCCATATTTTTGTAATAACTTTTCAAAGAAAGTAGGTATCTTTAGAGAAGGCTCTTAGGACTATCAACACCAATGATTCACATCAAAAATCATCTTATAAATTTTAAATTACGCTCATTTTCGTAAACTACAAAAATTTGTCAAAATTTCTTTGGGGACTGCTTTGGGATAGCAGCTTGTTGGGTATGTTTCAAAATGTTTTTGGTCTATGAAGACCTGGTAAATTGAACTAGGATGTAGAGAAAACCTCTTAGGTACATGTAGGAATTCGGATGGAGTCATATCGACGCCCGACGAATGTGATATCGCCGAAATGGCAAAACTAGTCAAAAATTGAGACCAAAATTTGAATGAGTAATAAGTTCAAAAACTTATATAGAAACACCTAAATATATAAAACTGTAAGTTCTAGATATTGAACAAACTTAGACTTGAGGGTCGTTTCGGCTTTTGCGGACGCATGGTTTAGGAGATACACTTAATTTAGTGTAGCCATAAAATTTTGGGGAATGGCGGCTTTGATAAATAGGGGTAAAATAGTAATTTCACTTTGGTTCTGAAACTTACTGGGCAGTGGGCTCTATGTTTCTGGAAATTAGACTCGATATACTTTCCGTAGAAGAAAACCCCATACTTTTATCGCCCCGGGACTAGTAAGTAGAAGGATTTCAAGATTTAGGTCCACTGGATTGAGGTTATTGTTGCCTCAGAGTTTTATCATATCACCGGCTTGGTGATTGCGCATTCTTTAGCTATTACTTTTGATTTAGGACTCTAGGAGAGTTCATGTATATGTGGTTATGTATTGGAAACTTAGAACCGTTAAGGTTAGACGTATTTACTTTGAAAGCCAATGATGTATCCCTTTTTGGGAAAATTGGTATGTATGTATGTTATTCTCGGCGTTGCTATTACAATTGTTATCA
>BQNB010153692.1:0-13454 GCA_026074375.1 Tanacetum coccineum
AATTAACGACCAATTTAAATATTTCGTGAAACATATTAATATAATTAATATACAATAAATATATTAATTACATTAATAAGTGTATCCTCAGTGTATACGTGTGTGCCCCCATAGACTCACATATTTCCGTCCGTATATTTATTTATGATATGGACATATCCCAACACCAAATAACTTATCCAACCCGTTATTGGGATTTTAGATCTAATTAACAATTAAACATATCACGAGTACGCAGCGGAAAGATCAAACACATATAGAATATGTAATTAACCAAGGGATCAAGAACGCGTACCTTTATCAAGGAATGTTAGACTGCTTATAGCAATAAACGTAACATTGTCTTCAATATACGTGTGTGTATAATACCACGTGAAACCACCAAGGATCAAAAGAATAATCCCTCTACTTCGTCACACACAATACGTTCTTAGCAAATGATGAAGTATGCTAGTACTAGTAGTGGTTTAGCAAACAAACACCGTATCTTGACAATCAACTAAACCGGAAACCTTTGTGGTTTCTTTGGGTCGAACCAAAAGCCAAAGCCGAAAACCCTTTGTGGGTTTCGGTCGAACAAACCAAGGGAGAGAAGGAGGAGAGATTTAGGGTTTATTTTCTTAAAACACATCTCAATAATGAACCCTTGAATCCCTTTATATAGCCTCTATAACTTGAAGGAAAAGAAAGCAATCCCACCTCCTTATGGAGGGGGTATTCGGCCGGCCCAAAGGAAAAGGGGCAACCCGAACCTTCCTTTTTCTTGGTTTTACACATTAGTCCTTTTAGTTTAACCTTTAAACAACTAACTAATGTAATTACCATTTGTTTGCTAAATCACTAATTATATATTACTTTAATATATAAAACATCATTCTACATATTAACGTGTGCGTCCCCATAGGCTCGAATAATTTCCGGACATATATAATCTATATTTTTTTCATATTCCAACAGCTCCCACTTGGACATGTATAAATTATATAATAACATTGGTAAGCGTCTAGCAACACGCCAATGCTCCTAGAGACATCCGAGTGTGGTTTCTCAAAACACGGACAAAATAATTTATGAATTTACAATCCCTTTGTTTCCGATACCGTGTTAAGAATCTATATGGATCATTGTCATTCTATTATTTAACGATTCTGTTTCTCGTATATGTAACTAATCAAGATTACTGAAAATCAATGAGACATATCTACATTAGTTTTCGGGTTCCACGGTCTTACACAATCTGATTATTCTACGCGGGCCAGTGCGCATCATTCTGTCAATTATTAAGGAACAAATTATATTTGACTAAAAAGTGTCAAATCATCTGTTTCAAAATCATTTCTGAAATCCAGCCCATATTAGTTATCATTTTCAGATAACTTAATAGGAATGCATGTTTTTCCTATTTTACACAGGACCTCGTAAAAGAAATATCGACGAATATTGGTGGAGAATTTACAAATTTGGAGATCTTGAAATGTTGGAGTCTTGAAAACTTCAAGGCGGCTGTTCAACACGAAATCTTACTCAATAAATCTACATGGAGAATCTACCGAGCAAATACAGGAGAGTTTCTCATTCTAATTCTTTTTATTTCCTGTAAGTTTTATGTTTTATCTATACAACGAGGACGTTGTATAATTCAAGTGGGGGGATGGAATTAGAATGTATACTTGTCCTAATTTTCACATTAAAATGCTTAAATTATGCTCAAATTTAAAAAAAAATCAAGCACACTTTTGTGAAATTTCTTGATACATAACCCGCACACAATAACCCTTGTTAGATATTATGAGAATTTAGCCTTATCCGTTTCCAAATGTTTACCCAAGTTTCACAAAATATAAGTGTGTCAGTGATGTAGTAGACTTTAGAACTTGGCTTGGTATATCACTCGAGACCACAATAATGAGTATTATGGTTTTAATTGGAGTAACTTGTTTAAATTGGTAAATTTAATTTTTAGGATTACACCTAAAATGCCTATCCATGTTGTTTATTAACTAACTACACCGGTTAGTTAACCTCCCGTATAAACCCTTTTCCACTCTCTCCTTTAGAGCCCTAGAAAAACCAATAGAGCCAATCCTTTAGGAATAACACCAACTATTTGTTTCGTTACACCTTTACACCTTAGCCTACACTGTTAGAATAAGTCCATTTATCAATTGCTAGTTGCTTAAAGTGTGAAGTATGTATTTCCTGAGTCTTGTGTCAATTTTCTATCTTTGGTACGGTTGGGAAGAAATTTGCACATTGTAAATGGGAATGTATAAAGTAGTCAAAACTCATGTATTTTTACTACCATCACAATTATTGGTACGTCCGAAGAATGAAGAATTATCGAAGGAATTATGATCGTGAAAATGGTGAAATTACACCGAGTTTCGTATTTAGTATATGAAAAAAATGAAAAAAATTTAAAAAAATCGCAACAAAAAAAAGGAGGAAAGTTTGGAGATAATCGCTTCACAAGAGCTTAGACCGAAAGAATTATATGAAGGATCGATTATTCATTGATACGTCTATAAGTCAACGATGTAAAGTTTTATATAAAGTGGTAGATATCGTCACTTGCCTTGTAAAAGTATGTAAAGTATGGGATGATTGGGAAGTTGACCGTTACGGGAACGCCAACTCAGGTTCTTGTTTTTGATCTATGATCAAGACGTGTGTGAATAGTTGTGTCTTAATCATGGTGACAGTCGGGAAAAAGTGTCTAGCAACTTGTATATTGGACCTAGTCTATTTGTTTCGTAATTATTATTTAATAGCAATTATTTTTTCCTCTTTATCATTACACAATGGGTTTAACGTAAATGGGGGGTGGTGGGGTGGTGTGGGGTGGGGGGGGGGGTGGGGTGGGGGGGGGGTGTGTTTTTGTTCCCCCCGGGGGGGGGGGGGGGGGGGGGGGGGGGGGGGGGGGGGGGGGGGGGGGGGGGGTGGGGGGGGGGGGGGGGGGGGGGGGGGGGGGGGGGGGGGGGGGGGGGGGGGGGGGGGGGGGGGGGGGGGGGGGGGGGGGGGGGGGGGGGGGGGGGGGGGGGGTGGGGGGGTGGGGGGGGGGGGGGGGGGGGGGGGGGGTGGGGGGGGGGGGGGGGGGGGGGGGGGGGGGGGGGGGGGGGGGGGGGGGGGGGGGGGGGGGGGGGGGGGGGGGGGGGGGGGGGGGGGGGTGGGGGGGGGGGGGGGGGGGGGGGGGGGGGGGGGGGGGGGGGGGGGCGGGGGGGGGGGGGGGGGGGGGGGGGGGGGGGGGGGGGGGGGGGGGGGGGGGGGGGTGGATGTGTTACGAGCATGCATGTCTATTTCGTCGTACGGTCATGTATGATGTCTAAGATGCCTTGTTGGTTTATTAATATTGGTGAATGTTAGAAGATCTTACCAGATATCATTCTTCATCCTACAAATAACCCTTGGTTAAACTCGAATGAGGATGTGATCGAACACACATGTCTATTTTGTCGTTACGGCCATGTATGTGTGCTTCAACTGCCTTGTTGGTGTGGTACTTTTGGTGAAAGATTGTAGAATAATCAACCCTAAGCCTTATAATAAAAACCTATTTTACCTTTATAAACTTGTTACTCCTTAGCTCTAGTGGCGGAGATGTGTATCCTTGCCAAGCCTATGATAGAATACTCGTCATGACCGAGCAATTGAGCGAATTAGTTACATGTTACCACATAGATTAGTTGAGTGATTTGAGTGTTTTCATCTTCCTATTTCGTGAGGTGTTTGGTTGTGTACTTGTAATAGATCAAATAAATGCTTAACGAAAAAAATCCTTAGGGATACATTTTCATAAACTTCTAAAGGCTACTTGAGGACAAGTAGGATTCAAGTGGGGGGATATTTGATGACATCAAATAACGTAACTTTATAGCATCATTTATCCCATGTTAATAACCCATTTTGTATAATTATTGCAAAGAATTGTTATTTAATCATTTGTATTTGAGAATTGCAGTATTTATGGAGTACCTAGTGAAAGTTAACTAAAAGGCACGCATTCTGGAGCTTAAACGAAGATATTTGAAGATTACTGTTCTGACAACCAATGCGCAGTATCCATCAAGGAAGATACGGTGTATCTGTGCCTGCACTTCACTAAAGACCACAAAGGAAACAACATCAATACGCCGTATCTAGAGGAACCCTATACGCCGTATTCAAGTTATAGAATGTGAAGATTCCAGAAGATATCAAACGTGGTCCCTACTCCAAGAAACCGCCAATACGCCATATCGAAGAATTTTGATACGACATATCGACCTTTTTCCAGACCTTATAAATGGAAAACTCAAAAACGGGTTTTACGTGTGCTAAATTATATTTTCGATACCTAAAGTATAAAAGTTGATTTTCAGAGGAGAAAAAGAGCATAAGAGGTCTTGCAACGTAATTAACTCTCTAGGAAACAACTTGTAATCTCCTATACTCGTGTAATTGTTTAGTTTTTGGTATCATTTCATCCTCTTCCGAACGCTTAGTTTACCTTAGCTACTCCATCTATTATCTTGGTATTGCTTATAATTACCTTGGCGTATTAGCCCTTATTATGAAGATCTGAAATGTTTGGTTTGTTAATCTCGATTGCTTAATTTTCGTTGATTTTTACTTGTTTTATTGTTTATCTTATTTTATACTTGTTTACGTGCTTTTTGTATGCGAACTATCAATTCACTGGATTAGTGATTGGACAAGTAATCTAGATGCCGGGATAGCTCTCCATATAGTGATTTATACATCTAGACCAATAGGATCACAAATAACGACCTATCTTTGCCCTTAGATTGTGAGCTTAGTTGGACCAACAGGTGACCTTGGGATCAACGAGTACGTTCTTGATTAATTGGTAAAGACTTGGTTAGTGGACTACTAGTGTATGAATTGCCTTTAAGCAGTAAGTGGGTAAAGTCTCTATGAGCTAGGGTTTAACAAGATAAAAAATCACCATTTACTTTTCAATCCCTAAGATAGGATTATAATAAGAAAATAAGGATGCTTATGCGGATACGTTTAATTGTGACAGAATTCTTCGTATCTAGGTCTTAGGAAGAAGTACCGCCTAAGTCTTAAGAATGATATGCCGCCTCGAGATAAGTAATCATTGCACTAAATAAACAAACCAACGTTCTGATTAGATTAATAATGGTTAATACAGTTTTCTTATATTTGGCTAGACCACTCTTTTATCTTCTGTTAATTTGCTTGCGTGTGTTTTAGTGTCTTAAGTTGATTTTAGTCACCACAAAACCCGTGCCAGTCTCTCAGGCTGAAAACCCCCTTATCCGTTAGATTTAGGATTAACATAGGTTTAACATAGAATAGAATTAACTTAGTTTAGATAACCAAAAATATTAATAAAATTGAAAGATTGTTCTCGATCTTAGTGATCGACACCTTACTTACCAATGAAACTACTATTATCGATCGGGTACATTGCCCATTAAAGTGTTGTTTTTTGTTAAGTCGGCAAAATATAAATTTAAAACTTGAAATCATAAAATTAACACCACACAATGACACAATCTTTCAAACTTGAAATCGCTCTTAGTGATCGACACCCTACTTATATGAGCAAGACGGAAGTGCCACAGATAAGTAGAGTCCAAGTTATGCTTGAATCTTTTGTTGCTAACATTATAAATAGAGTTAACATTTGGCACAAGATTAGATATCTCAATTTTATAAATACAATTACTGGGAATAGCATTAAAATAAAAAACATCATTCTTAGAAACTGAAATTCCATAATATGTAAAACGCTGGATAAAACCATTGTCAACCAAACGAGAAACTAAAACAACACCCCTAGTTATAGTAGGTGCATAATGGCAATTGTCTAAACAAATCACTAGACCATTAGGTAAAACTAAGTCAAAACTTCCAATAGCTTCTACTTGCGCACGAACACCATTGCCCACGTACAAATAGAGAGCTCCTTGTTCCAGCTTTCTTGCTCCTCTAAGACCCTGTTTTGTGATACAAATGTGAGTACCACAACCAGTGTCATACACCCAGGATTTATTAGGAAAAGAAAATAATTCTATTGTGAAGATACCTGAAGAACTGGCAGTGCCAACTTGCTTCTTATTCTTCATCAACTCAGCAAGGTAAACAGGACAATTCCTTTTCCAATGACCCACCTCTTTACAGTGGTGGCAGGCGTCATTCTTTGTCGGGTGCTCTTTAGCAGAAGGTTTAGGGTTTTTAGGCTTAGGGATATAACTTTTATCTTTTCCCTTGCCTTTCCCTTTACCTTTGCCTTTAGCTTTTTGCGATTTCTTATTGGCCTTCTGGATTCTACCACCTTGAATCGCCATAACTTGTGGTGTAGCAGCCTTTTTAGGTAAACCTTTTTCATACTCAATAAGCAGAGCATGTAGTTCACCAATTGTCTTCCCCATGTTATGCATATTGTAGTTTCTTACAAAACCAGCAAAATCACTAGTGAGGCCATTCAAGATTAAGCCAACACTAAGATCCTGTGGGAGCACATAACCAAGACGTTCCAGTTGCTCCACATAGTCTTTCATCTTAAGGACATATGCACCAACTGGTTTACCATCCTCTAGTTTGCAAGCATGGAAAGTTTGGATTAGGTCAAACCTTTCCACTCCAGCTTGTTTCTCAAACATGGATTTAAGCTCCTGAAGCATTTCATAAGGTGAATAATTTTCAAATTGTCTATGAAGCTCAGGAGTCATACTTCCAAGCATAAGACAAGCCACCTCATTATGAGCATCATATACTGCATTCCATTTCGCCAATACATTTGCTGCGGAATCAGCTGCAGGAGCCGCGGGTAATGGCTGTTCAATGACATACATTTTCTTTTCAACTCTCAAGACTAACTTAAGTTGATGAAACCAGCATTGAAATTATTTCCAGAAAGTTGTTCTCTTTCAAACATCGACCTGAAAGCCGAATGGTTTATGTTTTGAGCAGGTAGTGCCATCTATAAAACATAGTTAAAGTTCAAGAATTAGTATTTTCGATAAAACTTCTTGAAGAAAATTAACTACCCATGTTTAATAAACAATTAATTTTCTAAAGACTAGGATCCTACTTGACGTACCACCACCACATCAGTTGATCTGCTAGTGATGGTGTACTCAAAAGGTAATTGACGATCAATAATTGCCACCGGTGCAATTCCTAGAACATTATGGGACTTACTTTATTACAATAATATTCTAGTAAGCATGTTTCATCCCATCTATGCCTCGATTTAAGGTCTCACCAGTAAACCGATTAAGTCGTCCAATCAAAAACTGTGATTGTGTAACACTAACGTCTCACGAAAAAGTGTACAATCACCTTGGGATTACGATCTACATACGTCTCACGCATAGTAAAAAGCATCTACAAGTGTTTTTACGAATTGGATGGCAATAACTTATTTAAAAAGGGTATATTATTTGTCGTGACAAATATGTACGAAGAAGCATGCATACATCTTCGTATCATAGATTTTAATAAAAAACTTTACTCAATTAAGTTATTTATTACGGTATCACATATTTTCTATACATCTAATATATAGATAATGTTACCTTTTTAAAATTGACGATTCAACGTGTTTCCAAATTTAAAGAGTTATGCTTTTTTCTAAAAAAATAACACTGTAGTGACATGCCATGGTTCACGGTAACTCCAATCGAACGCACAAAGAAGCGGAGAATCAGGTCAGCGCGAAGCATATTAAAAACCTGAATTCTTTAGGAAAATCCTCCTTAAACTTCTCTTATAGTTTGTTCTAGTGGATGAGCCGTACTTCCCATGAGTCCATAGCGTCTAGTTTTAATCATTAAAAAAAACTTTAATTTGGAAACACATTATGAACTATAAATAGTCCATAATAAATCTGATTTCATAATAATTAGTCATGTTTACATTTATTTTCGAAAAACCCTTTTATTTTCTCATAAGTCCAATACTTAAAATAAAACAATATAAACATAAAACTAATTCACATAACAATTATTCAATAATTAACAATTAACAATTAAGTCATGCAAATATTCATAATGATCCTAATTATCTAATAATTAAAACATGTATGTATCCATATAAGGCTCCTTCGTCCTATAAACTCCGGCCACATACATCGATATAATCGATTGCGTAAGCCTTATACAAATACATACCACATAGCACAGAAAATAACTTTTAGGCCCCATTAAGACATGCCAAGGTCTTCCCTAGCTTTTAAAGTCGTGGATCGAAACCACATAAATTTAGTGTTCTATGTTTTAGATCTTGATCATCATATTTGCATAATAATTTTAACAATTAACAAAATTAATATCATATATCACCTCTACGATAAATTGCATGTATTTATCATGGATGCCAAATTAACAATTAATCTAACATAAAAACTGGATCAATTAACAATTTAAACACATCAAGTTTTATTCATAAAATTGCATACAACCTAGAAATCGTCTAATCAATTTTAATAACCAATAAAAATTGGATCTTGATGCATAAAGATCGAATCTTGATGCATAAAACGCCCAAAGGGCTTAAAAAATTAATCAAGAACCCTAATTTGTTTGTCCAATTTTATTCTTGTAATTACAAATTCATATACGATGGCTCGTGATGCCACTGTTGGGATTTTAGATCTAATTAACAATTAAACATATCACGAGTACGCAGCGGAAAGATCAAACACGTATAGAACTTATAATTAACAAGGGATTGAAGATATACCTTTAGCAAGAAACGTTAGACTGCTTATAGCAATAAACGTTACACCGTCTTCAATATACGCGTGTGTATAATACCACGCGAAACCACCAAGGATCAAAAGAATAATCCCTCTACTTCGTCACACACAATACGTTCTTAGCAAACGATGAAGTATGCTAGTACTAGTAGTGGTTTAGCAAACAAACACCGTATCTTGACAATCAACTAAACCGGAAACCTTTGTGGTTTCTTTGGGTCGAACCAAAAGCCAAAACCGAAAACCCTTTGTGGGTTTCGGTCGAACAAACCAAGGGAGAGAGGGAGGAGAGATTTAGGGTTTATTTTCTTAAAACACACATCAATAATGAACCCTTGAATCCCTTTATATAGCCTCTATAACTTGAAGGAAAAGAAAGCAATCCCAAACCTTCCTTTTTCTCGGTTTTACACATTAGTCCTTTTAGTTTAACATTTAAACAACTAACTAATGTAATTATCATTTGTTTGCTAAATCACTAATTATATATTACTTTAATATATAAAACATCGTTCTACATATTAACGTGTGCGTCCCCTTAGGCTCGAATAATTCCTGGACATATATAATTTATATTTGTTCATATTCCAACACCATCTTCTTAAAAAATTTTAGTATCCTCTTCCTCGCTCTTTAGCATCTTCCATCTTCTTAAAAGTTTCATTTAAAGACTCATACAATTCTAAATTCCAAATTGAATAACTTTGATCAATTTAAGTTTTCATTGAGTTATTCTTCCCATATTATAAGCACTTTCAAGTTATTTCTTTCCACAAAAGATAATGATGATCATGAAATTGATGTCTATTTTTTTTGCATATTTTTATCTTTGAACCGAATATAGAAATCACAAATTTTGTTTTTTTATTCAATTTTGTTTTGTTTTAACTTGTCGATGATGAGGATAGTGTAGTTTAAAGTTGGAGATCTTGTAGTTGAAATCGTTGATGATTTCGATTTTTATCATGTATCTTAGAATGTTGAACGCATGAATGCTGAAATTTGTTATCTGTAATGATGATGAGGATAATCATGATAATGTTGAAACCAATAGTTTATTATCGATGATGATTATTATTTTGGGAAGATGATGCTAATTGAGCATGTGATAATGATGCTAAATCAGAGACAGTGAAGATAAAGATTATGATATGATGTATAAATAGATTAAAAGCCCATGTTCGATCAAACACTTTGATGTATAAATCATGTTTGATTAATTTTATGTTAATATGATTAACATGCACATAATGTATGAATTAGAAAAACCAGTTGGACGATGCAAGTTAAGAGCGTCATTTATAGTTATAACTAGCTAAAAGACCCGTGATATTCACGGGTATTTTTAAGTAACGTCGAAAAAAGTAGTAAATAACGTTGCGCATTATGAATAGAAAGAACCACATGAATAAACAATATTGATAAATGTCACGGTGACTGTTTTGGAAATGAATTGACTTATAAACGGGTGGATTCGGGGTTACAGGTCAGAGAGGAAATGTCAAATGGTTCAAACTAGCCTAACATCATGCAAAGAACCTCATATCAAGAACCAATCCAAACACCCCCTACTGATTATTGTGACTTAACATGATAACCATAATTTTTTAAAGAACCATAAAATGGATATCAATCACAACGTAAAACATCATAATGACATCCAAACATCACTTTGAAAACACTAATCCAAACACCCCCTCATACTCTTTATGATACCCACTCTCATAATATCACCATCAAAGCAAACTGAGTGCTTATATCTCATCTAATTTGGTTTTCGGATATTGTACAATAGGTTGAAAATCACCATTGGTAATAACATGCCAAAGATCTAAATCTTTTGATTTAACAAAATGTCTCGAATCTATTTTCCAATAAATAAACTATCGCTTTCAAAGAGTGGTGGTCCTATTGCATAATTTTGCCCTCTAGATATTTTGCAGAATCCATAGATCGATCCAGCATAAAATACAATATATTTTAAAAATCTTGAGTGACCTTGCTCTGATACCAATTGTGGAAACTAGAAGGGGGGGGGGGGTTAAATAGTTTACATGTTTGTTTTACGGTTTAAAAGTTTACTTTCAAAAATGTATAGATCCGAGTTATATGTTCAATCAAATCACAATATGAACAAGCAATAACTATCTAAACAAAAACTAAATAACAACAATAAAAAAGTAAAGAGAAAAGAAAGAAATAACCAAACCACGACAATAACCGAGATTTATAGTGGTTCGGCTACGAAGCTCCTCTTCGCCCTAATCAACTCCTCGAGTATCCGACTCGAGATTTCACAATGTCAACAAGCTCCCTTTAGGCGGAGAAAACTGTTTACACTCGCTTACGATATTTTCCGACACACTAGCTAAATGTCCCGAGTCCGAATCTTAGCTAGAACAAAAATCTACCCCTTCAAAGATATACACATTCACAGGATCTACACTATCGAATCTACATAATATCTGAATCACACAAATACACAAGATAAATATAATAGATGTTTGGTACTTAGAAGAAAGAGGGGAGATCACTAATTAACACTTCGTTTCTTGACGAATACGAGTGTTCTTCTCTTACACTTGAATGAGAGGGAAGAGATGAGAAGAAGAGATTAGATCACTTGAAACAAGATCTAAGTATGTTAGTGATCAAGAGTTTTAGTGAGAGAAAGAAGGTTTAGAGAGAGAAAGAAAAGTCTGAAAAATTTCGTGCAAAGATGAATAGTTTTTATGCTGGGAATGGAGCAGTATTTATAGGCAGGGAATCCCAACGGTCATCTGGTGGCGGTCCCAGCGGTCCCTTATATATAAGGGGGCCGCCAGGCCTATAAGGGGGCCAACCATAAACTCAGCTCCATTTGTTGGTCTTATTTGTGGAATGTTTGTATCTGTTATTGGACCTTCCGTTTGGAGGGGAAAATTTCTAATTTCCAAATTTTAAAGTTTTTTAATAAAACCTTTTCTTTTAATAGAAAATATTTTTGTAAATGTATGTTTAAAGAAAAATACTTTTGTAAATTAAAAGTGAGGATTAAGAGAAAAATATTTTTTTCTGTTCACGTAATAATGCTTAATTATTTTGTTTGTTCATACATTAAGTGATCACTAATCTTAGAAATGGAATTTTATATTTGATAATTTGTAAACGTTTTTACATTTTGTTATTATCAAAACGTTGAGAGGTCAAAAAATATAAATAACGTTTTTTAGACATTATTATTTAATAACTATGATTATTAATGGGCTCTTATGGCATATGAAAACACTAAATGACTAATAGACGACATCTTTTTAATTGAATCATGTTACTTCTGCCCATACCACCTTTTCTAACTTTCAAGCTCGCATTATTATTTTTTATTTTTATGGCATAAGTTTATTGTCACTTTTGATTTATGTATAACTAATATAATATCACTCTTTTCGCCCGTGACTTTAATATTTGTTCTGGCATATGTTTTTGCCACACCAATTGTTATTTTGGATTAAATGTTTTTAATTCGTTTTTGTAACGTTTTGAATTTTTCTACGTTTTCATCCGTTTCTAAAACGTTTTTGAACGTTTTACATCTTTTTATTTGCTTTTTGTATGTTTTAATACGTTATTTAATCCGTTTTCATAATGTTTTATACGTTTTAAACGTTTTTAACGTTTTCATACATTTCTTACATTTTATACGTTTTAGTACATTATATATGTTTTCACCCGTGTTATTCGTTTACATACCTTTAGGGACGTTTTTTTATACGTTTGGTACCTTTAATACCGTTTTCATACATTTTTCGTATGTTTTTGTACGTTTTTTTATGTATTTGTACGTTTTCATACGTCTCTATACGTTTTCTTACGTTTTTGGACATTAATAAAATGTTTTTCAGTTTTCATCCGTTTTTATCTATTTTCTTATGTTTTTGTACATTTTCATACGTTTTTGTACGTTATCTTACGCTTTTGTACATTTTCATTTGTAAAAAAAGGTAAAAAAATACGTATAAAACAAATAAAAACGTATGAAAAACGGAAAATAAAGTATTGAGTATAGAAAAACGAACAAAAACATACAAAAACGTATAAAAACCGATGAAAATATATAAAACGTATAAACTTACACATACGTGTAGAAACGTAAAAAACAAAAATAATGTATTTAAAAAAACAAAAACATATACAAACGCATGAAAACGGAGAAAACGTACAAAAAAGTATAAAAACGTAGAAAAACAGACGAAAACGTATGACAATGTTAAAAACGTATAAGAACGTAAAAAACTTATGAAAACGTATAAAACTTACAGAAACATGCAAAAATATATAAAAACATACAACAATCTATCGATAGATGATTAGATATCCTTAATTACCGTTTTGATCCGCACCAGTTTGTTCCAAATTTTAATATGCCAATTTTCGCCCGTGCCCGTTTTGGCCCGTGCTGGTGTCCGCCCGCTTTGCTACCTCTAATGACTTCCTCGTCTCTGGGTGCCTAGTTATTCACCGTAAGCCTTTCCTCGTTTTAACACCGCCTTTAATTTTAAGGCTATACCATCCTAAGGTGCTGCTAAATGGATGGATCTTGTCAACGTCCATGAATGATAAATACTCCGTAATAAACTGAACCGCCGAATCAAAAAAATTGTGCGCTATCATATAGCTTTGTATCGGCTAAGTTCACGAGTTGGAGATAAGTAGGACTAAAGAAAGGCACCAGAATGAGTGTAAG
>BQNB010153693.1:2610-15613 GCA_026074375.1 Tanacetum coccineum
AGATGTATACGCACATATATCTTGAGTAATCGTCTACTAACAAGAATATGTATTTCTTTCTAGATGGTGTTGGTGGTGTTATTGATCCACATAAATCTCCATATACTAAATCTAGAGGTGAGGTAGATCTAGCTTTTGCTTTTTTAGGAAATAGCGCTCTACTATGTTTATATACATGTGTTTGTAAGCTCTATGGGCTTGAGTATGGGCTTAACACTTGGGTAAAAGACCCGGCCTAATACCGAAAGTCATACGCTTACTTTCTAACTACAAGCTTTGCTATACAAAACAATACACGGGGGTGACCGAGTCTTTTTCATAATCCTAACACTATGTTTTCTTGGGATGGAAATGATGCAAAAATATGTTTCGAAATGTTTTGATTCTGTGATTATATGGTTCAAGGTACTCATGGACATTTAAGTAGCTATTATATGTTATGTCCTGCATGTTGTATGATGTTGCATTGGTCTTCGCCTACTTTGTGGGTAAGAGGTTTCGCTTACTTGGTGTGGGTATGAACCTGTTTGTGTGCAGATACGGTACCAAGAGTCTGGGACTTGGGGATTTCATTCCTCTTCATGACTATTTTTGTTGCATTGGATCGGGAGACACGTTTTGTCCCAATTGAGATTCTTAGTTGCATGAATGCTAGCATGTATAATAGCCAGCTTATTTGTCCTGCCATGTTTTGTTATTTTTATATAATCACAGTAATTGATTTAAATCTTGTATTGGTGTCGTAAAACCTATGACTCTCACCAACCATTGTGTTGACGTTTTAAGCATCATTTTCAGGTGAGCGTTATGATGGTGTTGAAGTAAATAAAAGTGGCTAGAGAGACCATTAGGCTGCATTGGAAGTTCCCATTTGATTTTGTTTCGTATTTTGTTGCATGGATTCTTGAATGATTGTATTAGGTTTGTGAGACATTGTCTTTGTATTGATGAGACCCCTTTTTCATTAATACAATATGCCGTTATTTTGTTTTTGGTATTGTCATGACACATCGTGTCTTTTATATTAGTTATGCATGTAGTGATTCTCTATTGTTGACACCATTATGTTGTGATGATATCCATGATGTTACGCCTCGTGTTTCCGCCTTGGCGGGGTGTGACAGATTGGTATCAGAGCCTTTGGTTATAGAGAAGTAGGTGGTTGAGCCTAGACTATAACATAGGAGTCCTTCATAAATAAGCATTTTAGGGCCTAAGTGTTTAGTATTATAACTATTATACTTTCCCCTAATTATATAGCTTTTATTATTTTATTTTGTCTAACTTTTATTTAGCTATTTTGTCTACTATTATCTAGTATAGTATATAATAATTCCTTACTATTTATAGCTATGTTTCCCTTATCCATAAAAAGTTTTGTTGGGGAACCATTTTCCCAATTAGACTTAAGCGCGATAGAGATCCAAAAGAGGAGCAAATTGACAAGGAGCCTCTTATGGAACTAAAAGAGATAGGGTCGTTGATCGCTTGTCAAATGCTCGTAGTAGGCATGGACCCGCGGAGTCGGGTGACTCATGCGATAGCAAAGTCAAACCCAAGCGAGGCCCAGCATAAGTTTATTTTGTCTTTTACCTCAACACGTTGCTATCGAAGATTTCTTTCGGATATTACATCTTTTGGGCACTTTGAGACCGTCGTTTCTTTCTGTCGTTTTTGATTTTATTTTTATATAAGTAAGTATCTCCTTGATGGAGCATCCTTTCTGTGTTATATTGGAGTGGTTTAAGATGTGCAATGTGGTATATGTGTTTATAGGTGCGTTATCATTGAGAGGTGTAGTCTTGGAAGTAAGTATACGTGTGAAAGGATGCAATTATAATTATAGTGGCCAAACTAATTTTAAAGCATCACACACGTAGACTTGTGAGATGATTGCATAATCGATGTTTGATTGTTTAGTTGGTAGTGTAAGATGTTATATTATGTGCGGTTGTATTATGTATAGTTATGAAGTTAGTAAGTTTTCCTTCTATCTATCGCTTGCGGATACCCCGGATACCCGTTAATGCTATTATTATGATTATTGAGTTTGTTCGTCTGCTCGATTATTCATCGGATATATAACCCTCATTTTAGCATCCCTTGTTTGTACCATGCCGGTATGGATGATCTAACTTTTCTATTCGGCGTCTTGATGAATATTGGTTGTTCGGATCTTCTTTGGGATATTGGTACGTTTCATTGGTTCTTTGTGGTAATGATTACTCGTATGAGTATCAAAAAAATTTAAGCACTAATTGTTCCTAACATATTAGTGCGGATCATTACTTCGTTCTTTATATATCCTTTGGTTTTGGCAACATGCTGCGACATGTTAGTGCCGACGCTTTTCAATGGTTGTTCTTTTGATCGTGAGTACGGATGAGTCTTTACGTTCTTCTTTTGGTTCGTAATGTCTTCGTATGAAATTCTCTTGAGCATGTTCCCTTTACTGTTATTCTGACTATATGGTACATGGTACTTTCTTTCGCTTTTTAAACAATAAAAATTTTGTAGATGTCTTTACGGTATTTTTGCAATCTATTGGTAATACGATGTCCTTGTTTGAGTAACATATTTTACATTAATGTCGAATTATGAAAACCTTTTGAAGTATATCTTGATGGTGTTTGGGGAAAACTATATTGAAATGATTTTATGAATACAACACTTTTGTGGAAATGTCTCTTTTAAGAAAAACTATGTTTACAATAAATTTTGAAACAATATGATAATTGGTTGACTGACAAAACTATTTTCTTTTAGATAATATTTATGAATAAGATATGATAATAATTTTTTTAAGGCTGGTTTTTGATAAATTTTATAATTATAAAAAGGATGTTTAAAGTAATTTATATGGGTAAGATGCGATACACTGTTAAATGACTGTCTCTGGATTTTATGACAACCATGATTAAAATGAATTTTATAAAGATTATATTTAAGATGATTTTTTTTAATTTAAAACGACTTTCTTTATTATTATAAATTGATTTTTATAAAAACATTATTAGTTGGTTCTTTCGAGTAAAGTCGGTTATTGGTATAAGAATCCTATCTTTTCATTTATCAATCTTGATACGTATTGTTATTCGTTATGCGTTTATTTTGTCGTGGTACGCTTGTTGATTCTTTCGTTTGTGTTTTCTATCGGTACATATATTCTATCCCTTCTTTTGAGGATTCTTATGACATTTGATCCGCATCTATTTCTATATGTGAAATCCTTTAGATGTTCTACCTAGCCTTTGATTTCGTAGTCGTTTGCTACCCTATTCGATAGTTCGTAACCCTTAGGATTCGTTTGATATACGTTTTATTCGATCAAGTCACTCTCTGTGAGGAGCACATGTGTTGTCAAGAAGAAGGACGGTTCATTTCAAATGTGCCTAGACTATCGAGAGTTGGACTAGCTGACCACCAAGAATCTCCCCAGGATCGACGACTTGTTCGACCAGTTACAAGTTTCGCGTTATTTCTCTAAGATAGATATTCGTTCCGGTTACCATCAGTTAAGATTACATGGAGAAGATATTCTCAAGACGGCATTTTTAGGACGCGTATGGACAACTCTGAGTTTACGAGTAGGCCACTTTTGGGCTTAAACAAATGCACCAGCGTTTTCATGGACTTGAAGAACCTGGTGTGCAAGCCGTATTTAGACAAGTTTTTCTTTTTGTTTATCGATGATATCTTGATCTACTCGAAGTTTAAGGAGGATCACGAGGTTCATTTGAAGTTGGTGTTGAGCCGATAAAGAAAGGAAAAGTTGTTTCCTGTTTTCCAAGTATGAATTTAGCTAAAGAAGTGTGTTTTCTCAGACACGTGGTTAACAGTGACCTAGAATTTGGAGCAATAGTGTTTGCTCTTAGGACTTGGAGACATTACTTGTATGGAACAAAGAGTGTTATCTACACGGATCATAAGAATCTTCAGCATATATTTGACCAGAAGAAGTTAAATATGCTAAAGAGAAGTTGGGTGTTGAATTTCTTAGTGACTACGATTGTGAGATTCGCTACCATCCGGGAAAGGCGAACATCGTGGTAAGAGCACTGAGTAGGAAGGAGCGAGTAAAACCTGGATGTCTATGAGCAATAGCTATGACCATTCAGTCTAGAGTTAAAAGGATGATACTGGCAGCCTAAAGTGAGGCGTTTAAGGAAGAGAGCAAGCCAAGAGAAAGATTACATGGTTTAGATCAACAAATGGAAAGTAAGGAAGATGGTGGTTGTACTTTATGGACCAACTATAGGATCCATTGGTAGGAAGTGTAAGGACATTAATTATGGATGAGGCTCGTACATCAAGGTACTTGGTACACTCGGGAGCGGATAAGACGTACCATGACCTTAGAGATATGTATGGTGGCCATGTATGGAGAAGGATATTGCTACCTATGTTAGCAATTGTTTGACTTGTTTAAAGGTGAATGCTGAAACATCAAAGACCTTTGGGTTTATTGCAACAACCAGAGATACCCGAATGGAAGTGGGATATAATAACTATGGACTTTCTTACAAGGTTGCCAAGATCAAGTAGTGGGCATGATACAAATTGGGTAATAGTCGATAGACTAACTAAGGTATGCCCATTACATGGTAGTACTTGAAGATTTTAAAATGGATAATTTGGCGAGACTTTACACTAATAAGATAGTAACAAGGCATGGAGTGCATGTGTCAATCATCTCAGATCGTGGTGGAAGATTTACTTTGCGGCTTTGGTAGACATTGCAAAAGGCATTGGGAACACGGATAAAACATGCATACGACTTATCATCCTCAAACGGATAGACAAAGTGAGCGTACCATTCAGACTTTGAAGGATATGTTGAGAGCGTGCGTGAATGATTTTTTTTGTAGTAATTAGGATACTCATCTACCTTTAACTGAGTTTTCTATAATAATAGTTATCATTCGGGTGTTGATGTGCTCTATTTGAATTGTGAGAGGGAAGTATGTTTTTTTAAGATTTGAATTCAATCCAAGGGTAGAGAGGAGAAATAGGTATCTTGGATTGATGAGGTGTGCTTGATCAAGAAGTAGAAAAGAAAGTGTGCTTGTTGTGTTTGTTTGAAATCAATCTAAGGGTGGAGAAAAGAATGAGGTAACTTGTATTGATGAAGTGGATTGATCAAGGGTGATGATGCTGGAGTGTGTGTATGTGCTTGTGAACTTCAACTATTGTAAGGAATAATATTAAATAGTAATAATTGTTGGAGAATGTTTTGATAAGATCTGGAGGAGCCTTTGTCGGAATAAGAGAGGGTAAAGGGGTACAACGTACAAAGGCGTGTACATTGTGTATAGGGAATGTGAGTTGGCATATTGATGATGAGACTTAAGATCTGTTGGTAAAGTATTTATTTGCAGGAAATTTTAAGCTTGAAGTTGGAAGAATAAAGAATAAAGATATGAAGATAAAGAAAAAGGGACAAGTTGTGATTGTGGTAAGGTTTTAAGAAAGGAAGAGATTTAAGATGTGGTAAGGATAAAAATCACTTGTTGGGTAAGAGAGGTAAACAAGTGATTAGGAAGAATGGGTTGTAGAATTATGTAGAAGGAGTGTGGGAGTTTGTAAGTCATCTTGTACATGTGAGGAATACACGTGAGTTTGTAAAACCATTATAGGTAAGAAAGTAAGAAAAGTCAAAGTATGATTAATCTCAAAATACCACAAACTCAATTAGTCATTCAGACTTTAATCCATGATAATCAATAATGGATTTGATCACTAATCATCTTGATGTAAACAAGCTAAGTGCTTTGCCTCTTAAGTAAAGCATATCCCGTAACGGAAAAGGACGCCTTTATGCAAAGTGACTGTTGTTCCCTCTTAGTTAGTGAACAATAACTACAAAGTTATCATTTACTAAACTCATGGCAAGTAAATAAAGTAATGTATTTGTTCTTTGAAAAGGTTTGTGTAAGTAAAGATAAACAATAGGTAAAAGACATAAAAATAACTTTTCAACATTTAACTTTTTTTATTAAGAATTATACCTTATTGTATGCGAAACTACAATGGGGATTGAATGACAATGTATGTGTGTGTGTGTGTGTGTGTGTGTGATCTCCTCACTAATAACTTTGCATAAACCTAAAGTGTTATGCAAAGTTAACTAGTATGCTAACCAACTGAGTTCACTCAGGGACTTAGTAGATTTAGAGAAGTATGTGTTGTGTGAAAGTTACGACTTTGAATGCACAAAACTTACACCTACTCCTTTACAAGAGTTATATATATATACTACTTAGGTAGGGTCATACCCACATGGGTAATAAGTGCGTATCCTAATGCTGATAGGCTAGTACACAACATACAACTTTGTCTCTATTACATTTCTATTGTAAGTATGGGACAACAGTTTCTAAGGTCAATACTGACACTGACCTTATCTTCATATCCTATTCAGGTTAGAGGAATTCCAGACAGATAAGATCTTGGACTTATTTGTTTCAAACTATCCCGCCTATTCTTTAGTCTCTTGTCTTCAGGGTCTTTTAAATGTTAGAGATCGTATGGGGTTTAGTGAGTCTATTGCCACAACTCACTGAACCCATTACCTTCTTATTTGGATCAGGCTTCATTCATTGAGTACTGTCTCACTGAATGTTAGAGTCTTTCTTATAGACTCAGGCTGAGCATCCTGAAGGTAACTCACTGAGTGACTGTTCACTCGGTGACCTTGAAATGTTAAAGGTTATTAACACTTAGGATATTTTGTATTCAAATCCTAAGTGAAAGATCATTAGGCACTAAGAATGGGCCTAACAATCTCCCCCTATTTGGATATAAATATAGCCTAAGTGTTTTTTAGTGTGAGTGAGTAACTACAGCTTCTTCTCACACTGAATTCTAGAAAGCTTATAAGGGATATTGAGTTCACTAAAAAATACTTCATTAAACATTACAAGGACCTATAATCTATTACAAAAGATAATAAAATTACAACAGAAGTACTTAGTCTAACTTGTATCCAACAGCTTCCAACTTCACTCTCTTAGACTAAAGCTTCTCTTGGTCAGGGTGCTTAGCAATCAACTTCTTTAGCTTCAGGCAAAATCTGGCATTCTATGGGGTCTTGATCATTGAGGCCATTACTAAGTATGATACCAGAGAATCCACTCCAACCTTGTGAATATCATTCCATCTTTGGAAGGCTTGATCACCAAACACATCAGTGAAGAAGATCCCATACTCAGGTTCTTCAATGACCATATTGTTGACAAAAGGAACACCTTCAGGGAGACTTCGATTGCACTCCAACCTAGGCACTTTGATTTCTGGTTCTAACTCCACGTGCTTCCTCTTTCTTCCTGAGGATTGGGATGGAGCTTGTTCAGGGATAGGAGCAGGGAGAGCAGACTGAATTCCAAGTTCTTCAGGTATCTTTTTCAATCTTTCATACCTCTTTCCTAAAGATGTCATCAGGTCTTTGACAATTGTGTTCTTTTTCTTCTGAATGATTAGACCCAATTCATCCAACTAAATGATTCTAAAGTCATTGAACTTGAATGGATTATGAACCTGAAAGTTTCTCTTGTCATTGTTCCTGTAGACAGTGAGTACTGCAGGTTTGGAGTTGAAATGAATTTTCACATCTGTGATAGGCTCAGGCTTGAGTCTGCTGGAGATGGTCCACTTGTACTGCTCAGCTCTTTTCTTGTTGAGCTCTATCAGCCTTTTTTCTTTCTCAGTATGTTGCCTCTTGTGAACCTGGATTTTAGTATCCTGAGCTTTCTAGAACTTTTCACATGCCTTTGTGATGACATTAAATAACGTCTATTTTATAGCATCATTTATCCTATGAATTTTACCCATTTTGTATTATTATTTCAAAGAATTGTTACTTAATTGTTTGTATTTAAGAATCGCAGTAATTACGGAGTACTTGGTGAAAATTTGCAAAAGGCGCGCATTCTAGAGCTTAAACAAAGATATTTTGAAGAATATTGTTCTAACAACCAATACGCCGTATCCATCAAGGAAGATACGGCGTATATGTTCCTGCACTCACCAAAGACCATAAAGGAAACATGATCAATACATCGTATCCAGAGAAGACCAATACGCCGTATTAAAGATATAGAAGGTGAATATTCTGGAAGATATCAAACGTGGTCCCTACTCCAAGAAACCCCAATACGTCGTATCCAGTACATTAGATACGCCGTATCGAAACTGACTCCAGACCCTATAAATACAAAATTCAAAAACGAGTTTTAAGTGTGCTAATTCATATTCTCGATACCTAAACCACAAAAGTTGATTTTCAAAGGAGAAAAAGAGCATAAGAGGTCTCGCAACGCATTCTAATCCATAGGAGACAACGTGTAATTTCTTATACTTTTGTAATCGTTTAGTTTTTGGTATCATTCGTTAACTCGGTTAGTTTACCTTGGCTAAGCCATTACTCTTGTATTAATTATGATGTTCAAAGGCTAATACTTTTTGGTATTAGCCATTATTATGAAGATCTGAATGTTTGGTTTTGTTTATATCTCGATTGCTTAATTTATCGTTGATTTATTGATTATGTTTATTGCATGATACTTGTTTACGTGCTTAAGTATGCGACCTATCATTCAACTGGGTCTAATCCTACATATTTAATGTGCTACAACTTCAGTGTTGTTTGGGCATAAGCTAAGAGTCCGGTATAGCTCTTCGTATAGTAATGCGTATAGGTGGAAATAATAGGATCACTAATAACGTCTTACTTACCATGAATCTACCACCGACCGGTACACTGCCCGTTAAAGTGTTATTTTTGGTTAAGTCGACAAAATATAAATTTAAAACTTGAATTTTAAAAATATACACCACACAACGACACATCAAGCTTTTGGCGCCGTTGCCGAGGAGTGAAAATTAATCTTGATTTTTATTTTATATTTTGGTTTTTAGATTAGATCTAACCCTTAGGAGTAGTGTAAATTAGATTAGTGTATATTCTTATATATTATGTATATTTTTGTGTATTTGTTAGTTTAATTGTTTGCTTGTATATTTGTGTGTTTAATTGTTTGCGTATTTAATTATTTTCCGAATACACTGTTCTGGTTGATAAACCGTACGTCGTATCCACTTCCATCGAATACGGCGTATCCAACTTTATGTCTAATACAGCGTATTCACTCAAAAGATTAATACGGCGTATTCACTTCTATTAAATACGACGTATCGATCATCTAAAACAGAATCAGAATCCTAGTTTTCATATTTGATTCTGTGCTAAAAGATTTTCTATCCTAAAGAGCCTATCCTACTGATTGTTTATCCCTTGTTTCAGGTAGTGCATGACAAGGATTTCAACGAACAAACTATTCACACCTTTTAAGGATCCAGAACGAGAATTTTGATCATCTAGGAAGCACTTCAAGACACTAAGTCTTGACGAATTGAGATTGCCTGATTTCAATTAATTTTCTAACCAAGAATACTCGGAGGAAGAAGTTACGGAAACAATGGCAGAAACCATGGAGCAGTACATGAGCAAAACAAGAGGCGACTATGGATCGGGAGTTGCTAGGCCTAAAATTGAAGACAAGGATAACTTTGAACTAAAAGACTAATTTCTCAAAGAACTACTAACCAACACTTTTAGCGGTTCGGATCATGAAAATGTGAACGAACACATTGAGAAAGTTCTTGAGATCGTCGATCTATTCCACATTCCTAATATTACTATAGACCAAGTGATGCTTAGAGCATTCCTTATGTCCTTAACTGGAGCTGCAAGTCGTTGGCTAAGAAACGAACCAACTGGTTCAATTACAACTTGGGATGGTCTTAATATAATTTTTTGAACAAATATTGCCCACATGCTCAAACTGCAAAGAAAATGGAGGAAATCAACAACTTCAACAAGAACCTGATGAAAACCTTTACCAAGCATGGGAGCGATTTAAAGAACTCTTGATGAAGTGTCCTCAACACTATTTAACAAAGATACAGGAGGTAATCTTGTTCTATAATGGATTGGGAATTCCTACTCGACAGATTCTTGATTCAAGAGGTGCGATACCATCTAAGATTGCTGCTGATGCAAAGGTGGCCATCCAAGAATGGCTGAATACTCTCAAAAATGGCACAATAGAACATCTAGGCCAAGAAGTAGTGAAACCTCTGACGGATTGGTAGCTATACAATCACAACTCAATAATCTTGGAAGAGATCAAGAAAGTAAATGAAAAAGTATATGTTGCTCAAGTTGGATGTGAACAATGCAAAAGACCCTATTACACCAAAGATTGCCCACTCAAAAAAGAAGGGAAAACCCTCAAAGAAGATTAATTTACGCAATTTGGTGGACCTTTTTAAGGAGGAGGATATAGAGCAGTAGCTCCGGGATTCTATCAAAGGAACAATGCTAATCCTTCGTACCAAGAACGAAGGCTATCTATGGAAGATACCTTGAGCAAGTTTATGAGTGAATCAGCAAAGAGACATGAAGAAAAATCCAATTTGATTAAAGAAATCCGAGCTTTAACGGATGCTGCCATTAGAAACCAAGGAGCATCGATTAAAACTTTAAAGATTCAAATCGGGCAAATGAGCAAGGTACTATAAGAAAGAGGATTTAGAAGTCTACCTAGCTCTACTGAAGTGAACTCGAGAGATCAAGTCAAGTCGATCTCGACTACTATTAAAGCTGATTCATACCCGATACGCCGTATTGGATCCTCCAAATACGCCGTATCCACTAGAAAGAATCGTACACTAATGTACAAGACAAGACAAACGACGATTCTGTTTCCAAGTCGTTTGAATGGTTACTGTTGTGAAGAAAAGAAGGGATCATATGGACCATAATTCTCGGAAGCTTACTCTAAAGCTTCACAAATCGAATAATTCCATACCCCAAAACGAGAAAGACCCAGGGAGTTTCACTTTACTTTGCTTTATTAATAAAGTTTGCTTTGATAATGCCCTTGTTGACATAGGAGCTAGCTTTAGTGTTATGCCTCTCTCGACCTACCTTAACTTAGGATTAGGCGAATTAGCTGGCACTAAATTGACAGTTGAATTAGCCGACAGGACAGTAAAATATCCAAAAGGAATAGCTGAAAACGTGCTAGTAGGTATTGGTAAACTAATTTTCCTAGTATAATTTATAATTCTAATATGGACCGAGGATAAATCAAAGTGCCCGTTTGTATCCTTCGGAAGACCATTTTTGTGCTACCGCCCGTGTGTGCTAATATTGATGTATTACAAAATGGAAAGATTACTTTGCGGATTGGGGTAAGAAAGAAGATTATTTCCAAAAGTGTTAACCCTGCTAGTAGTTTTAATTTAAGAGGGGGATTGTTGCAATTTCACGTATATAATATATATCTAAGTATTTATAGAAATATACAAATAATCCTTGAGGACAAAGATTAAATGCAATTTAAACACAAATATATATAAAATAATATAATATGTATATTAACCGGGAAGTATGATTTCCCGAGTCGTTTTCCCCAACGATTTGTGAAATTGAAACCGCGTTTGTTGTTCGGACAATGATTTGAATGGGAAACAATAGTTGGATTTGATTATCTATTTCTAAAACAATTAAAATAAGCAAATGAAAACAATTAAGCACGAAAACAAATAACGGATACGAAGAAAACACGACAAATAAGCAACTTATGAATGCAAATTTGAAATCTAAACCTAAATTAAGCCTAGCAGTACTAATCAAGCTTAAATAAGCCTAGCAGTACTAACTTAAAAGTTAGTACTGCTAGCTTTAAACTTAAATCTGCTAAACTTCTAAAACTAAATAAGCTAAAAGCAAACCTAGATAAGCTGGAATTTACTTAATCCTAAACTTAATAGTTACTCTAAACTAAAAACAAGCATAAATAGGCAGTCCATAAGCTGAAAACGAGGGAAAAGCTTAAATAAGCACAGCAGTACTAACTTTTAAGTTAGTACTGCTAGCTTTGAACTTAATACTGCTAATCTTAATAAACTAAATAAGCAATAATGCAGACCTAATTCAGATGAGCAAATTAACTTTTTAAGCTAAAATAAGACCTAAGCTATCTATATTAACCTAAAAATTATTTGTGCAAAGAAAATTGAAAGGTAAAAACTACTTTTACTTACTAAAATTTAAGCTAGAAAATGGACAGTTTAGTTGTTCTTTATACTGATGCAATTAACCAAAGAGAGACATGAACTTAAATCCAACAAATGCAGGCCTAATGCACTACTAAAACACTTTTTTTTGAAACACAAGGCTAAATGAAAATTAAGTAAATTCAACAGCTAGAATTGAACCAATCTTATAATGAAAATAGAACTTTGACAGATATGATCCTATATTAAACTAACCTATTAAAACTTAAATAACTTCTGACCTAGCTAATAAAACTACCTAAAACAGATTTAAATGAGAGATTAGAAATGAGTTTCAAAGTCCAAAAGACCACAAGCAGTACTAACTTATGGTTAGTACTACTGTGCCAAACACCCCTTTAACTAGACTCAAATCCATTTTAGCTTATGAAAATGAAATTAAAAGACAGGTAAAATAAATGAAGACTTACTTAAGCCTTAGCTAAACAAAGGCATAAATTGCTCCAAGAGCTTATCAATAGCTCTGGCTTATCAAAGATAAGGCAGTAAAAGTCCTTGGAAGCTCTTCCATAGCTAGCTTCCCTTCCATTAGCTCTTAATCCAATAATCAAAGGTTTTTTTTATTTTTTTTAAAGTTTAGGTGAATTAAAGACTGAATTAAGCTCAATCACAAGCTTATAGACTTGTGAGAGCTTATAAGAGCTTATTAATCCATGCACTAACACTAAAGCTTATAGAGAACTTTTTGACAATTTATTAAAGAAAACTTAAATTTCATTAACTAAAAAGCTTGATTACATTACTTGAAAAGAGAATTACAAACGTTTAACTAAAAATTACATTTACTTAAAACTTAAGCTAAATTACCTAAAAATCTAAAAGCTAAAAACTAGAAAAGAAAAGATGATCCCCATGTGTG
>BQNB010153695.1:0-15612 GCA_026074375.1 Tanacetum coccineum
TGAATATCCGTTACCTGCACATCAAAAATAGCAAAACACATTTATATTTGGCATTTTATGTTCCTTTTTGGTCTTTTAGGCTCGTTTTCCTAGGTAACTGGTACGTGTAATTAAGCACATACCAAAATCCCCCATACTAAACTATTGCCGTGTCCTTATGCAATGCCATAAGTAAACACTTAAGAAAACTAAGAATCTCAATCCCACTCGACTAATTACCTCGAAAAGTAGCTAAGTGTTCATCAAAGGGAATTAAAGACTCATAAGTTTTGAAAAGCCCCATTTTTACCATAAAATAGTACACTAAGTCCCACACATATTATTTTATATATTATTCCTTTTCTCATTTTTTATAGTTTTCTTTATACAACTAACTAAATGTTAAGACTTTTCGTTATTTTCATAACTTCTATTAGGGTCACGAAATCTAAGAAGCCACCTTCATCCAAACCGTAAAAGCCCAATAGGAAATAATTCATATCCCTATGATTTTCACTTGTCCCCAAACCAAGCTTAAAAACGAAATCACCGTTAAATATAAGTTAAGATGCTAACACTACTCATACTTGTAACTTGTGAAACTTTTCACTCCCGACAATTATTATATATTATGTGAGTGCTTATTTCGAATTTCAACCATAGATCAACCTTTTTAAGAAAATTGTAATATTTCTAAGCTTTACATTCACCAATAATTATGATTTGAAGGCGAGATCATCCATGTAGCGTCTTTTCTTCCTCGCACATCCATCCGATACCTGGCTTAGGTGACTAGGCTTTTGACACCCCACAGAGAATAGTATCGGAACTCACGGACCTTCGGTTTTAAAAACTCTTAGGCTTCCCGTTAAATAAACAATTTATTTAGAAAAACACAACTTAAAAACGAAATAGTCTTAGTTCAAAAGCATATTTAAATTTAAGAAAAAAGAGATTTCCCTATATTTGTAAATCATCGACATATATTACACTAAAATTAATTATACATCCATTAACGAAGAAATCCTCGACCTTGTTTGAAGGCTGCAACATCGGTTTGTGAGCCGTACAAAGATGCAGCAAACTTTTATCATCGTCAGATTTATTATTCTTGACTATGGGCCCTATTATATAAAGACGGCCACATCGGTTATGATCCCGGCAAGAGGTAGTAAACTTTTATCAGCCCACAGTTTTTATTATTATTATTGTTACCACATATAGAGAAATTTTCTTTTTAGAAAATTTAAGTATAAATTTAAACTAAGACTAAATAAATTATTGTTATCGACTATATTAAAAAAATCGTTGATTTAAGTTTAATTTTCGAAAAGAGCACGTATTATTAGTCAGGTTAGGAGCTTATGGGAGAAAAAGCCACAAATTACACTTATGAGCTCTTAAGATTTCCAAATAATCCTTGTTTAGCATCTTACTCATAATTAACTCTATCATTTCTCGTTCTTCGCAAATTTAAAATCTTAAATAAAAAGATCCGCGAATGCTTAGTCAAGTTTATAACGGTTAAGGGACAAATCTAAGAGCTCAACACGCTCGATCGAGTCAAAATTTATTCTTATTCAACCTAGCAGGAAAGTCAACATTGTGATAAAACACTTATTTTATTTTTGGAAAATTTTAAAATTTTTCATTTTATTTTTGGAAAATTTTAAATTTTTTCATTTTTTGGTATTTTGGTGGTAAAAACAGGATTACGTGAAAACAACGACTACAGGCACAATCAAATTGATAGATCCCCCCCATACTAGAATTGAACATTGTCCTCAATGTTTTAAGAAGGGTTTCTACGTAAATCTAAATCCGTTTATTAAGTATGCTCAAAGATAAACGTTAGTCGATAAGATTTAGGATATTGGATTCCCATAATCATGCTAAGGATTGAAGCTCGAGTGAACGAAGGACAAAACCACAAGCACGAGAGTCTTCATAATCTGGGGCAATCCTGGACACACAACACAAACCACAAAACACGAGAAAAGAAGAGGTGAACCTCCTCACGTCACACTTATTCATTACTACTATTATAATTATATTAGGATAAGCATGGGTTGCCACCATACACAAGCGCTTTGTTTTATTAAGAGCACTAAGCTTGACCTCGTCCCCGAATTTAGTGTCCATGGAGAAGCGTTGAGAGATCCGGGACAACCATGGGTGGTATGTCTCCTCCAAAATAGTATTTGAGTCTATGACCGTTCACCTTGAAGTTTGGTCTGTCGATTTGAGATAACTCGACGGTACCATAAGGGAAAACTTGAGCAACGGTGAACGGTCCGATCCCAACAGTCGAGGGTTGTAGAGCTATGCCTAAGAAAATCTTTAATCTAGGAGTTGAATAAAGAACACGATCACCAACGTTGAAAACGCGGTTTTTAATCTTTGGAGTCATGAATCTTCCTCGTTTTCTCTTTGTAGATTAAAGAGTTTCTCGTAGGCTTGATCCCGGAGTTCATTTAATTCATTCAATTGAACTTTCCGGTGATCACCCACAGTCTTTAGGTCAAAATTACAATGTTTCAAGGCCCAATATGCCTTGTGTTCAAGTTCGATAGGAAGATGACAAGCCTTTCCGTACACTAGCTAATATGGAGTGCAACCCATGGTACATGAATGCGGTAACGGGAAGGTCCCATACGGCGTCATCTACTTATATCAGACCATGAAGGCATTGGGTTTTCACCTACGGTCCTTTCCAAGATACTTTCAAAACATGATTAGAATCCTCAACTTGCCACATTTTTTGTGGGAGGATACGCGTGAGAGACGGTGAGTAACACTGTATTTAAGCAGACCTCTGCTAACGTGGTCATTGAAAAAATGGGTACTGCGATCACTAATGATAGCACGAGGGGTCCTAAATCGGGCGAAGAGAGATTTTAAAATTTTGCAAACTACTCGGGCGTCATTGGTGGGGAGCGCTTTCGCGTCAACCTATTTCGACAAGTAATCGACGACCACGAGTATATACTTGTTCCCTCGTGAAGACGGGAACGGGCCCCATAAAAAGTCGATGCCCATGACTCAAAGATCTCGTCTAACAAACTTGAATAGTAATTTGAGGCATCTTATCACTTGTTTGAGATTTCCCAATACAATGACAACGTCCGAAGACATGAGACCAAGGTGACATGGGTGCATCACGGATAAGGTGGTAGGGGGGCGTCGAAGAGAGGGAGCCAGCGTCGAGGTGCGTGATATCGAGGCGTCCGCAGCGAGCGAAATTGTCGGAAGTATGTGGTAGGTAGATGGTGAGGCGCCCATGTCACAGAGAGCGGCAGCGGGCGTAGTATGAGATTATAGTGGGGCTGTGGGAGAGGGCATGGAGTGAGTACGCGATTAATAGGCGAGTCGTGCTGTAGAGCAGTAGTCCCCGATTTGTCCAAGCAAGCTATCACTGTGCCGGTAACACACCGCCGGATCAATTGATCCGCACAAATCTTGAACAAATAGGGGTCATCCCAAAAATAGTTTTTAACATCTTTGAAAAACTTTTTCTTTTGTTGGGACGACATCCCTTTCACAATAAAATTCCCCACATGGTAGTTTGCAATGTCGGCAAACCATAGGGTACTAAAATCACCACGAAAGGTAACCATACCAAGAGTCTCGAGAGGAAATGTTTCGGTAATTTCCTTGTTCTCGAGAACATCTTGGTGGGGATTTTCAAGTCTTGATAAGTGGTCGGCCGCGAGATTCTCCGCTCCTTTTTTATCACGAATAATGACATCAAATTCTTGGAGTAGGAGAATCCACCGGAGCAATCTCGGCTTAGCATCTTGCTTAGAAAGAAGATATTTGAGAGCCGAGTTGTCCGTATACACTATTGTCTTTGACAAGACTAAATAAGGCCGAAATTTCTCAAAAGCATACACCACGGCTAATAATTCTTTCTCCGTCGTAGTGTAATGTGCTTGAGCATCCGTCATGGTCTTACTAGCATAGTGTATAGGCTGAAAATGTTTGGTCTTACGTTGCCCCAAGACTGCACCTACCGCGTAATCACTAGCATCACACATAATTTTAAATGGTAGGTCCCAATCGGGGGCAACTAAAATCGAAGCTTCGGTTAACTTCTTCTTAAGTATATTAAACGATTCAATACATTCTTTCGATAAGATGAATGTGGTATCTTTTTTAAGAAGATGGGTCATCGGCCGTGTGATTTTAGAAAAATCTTGAATAAATCGACGATAGAACCCGGCGTGACCTAAAAAACTTTGAATGCCTTTAACGGAAGTCGGATGAGGGAGTTTAGCTATAACATCAACTTTAGCTTTGTCGACCTCAATCCCGGACTTTGAAATCTTATGTCCTAGAACAATGCCTTCTTTTACCATAAAATGGCATTTCTCCCATAATAAGGAACTAAATACTGTCTTCGCACCGTTTAAGCATTTTGTCTAAATGGGAGAGGCATGAAGAGAAAGAATCCCCGAAGACCAAGAAATCGTCCATGAAGACCTCCATTATTTCCTCGATCATATCATGGAAAATGGCCATCATGCACCTTTGGAACGTGCGTGGAGCATTACATAAGCGCCGAAAGCATGCGTCGTGGCAAACGTCCCATAAAGGGCAGGTAAAGGTGGTCCTTTTCTTGGTCTTATCGTCAATTGGAATTTGGAAAAAGCCCGAGAAATCATCAAGAAACAAAGTATTCATTTCCCACGAGTTCTCTCAGCATTTGGTCCATAAACGGTAACGGGAAATGATCTTTACGAGTGACATCATTTAACTTTCGATAGTCAATGCATACACGCTATCCCGTAACTAATCGAGTAGGTTTCAACTCATTATCTTCATTTTCAATTACGGTCATACCGCCTTTTTTAGGCACACAATGAACGGGGCTAACCCACGGGCTATCGGAGATAGGATAAATCAATCCGGCATCAAGGAGTTTGATAACTTCCTTTTTTATAACCTCATGAATTTTTGGGTTAACCCGTCTTTGATGTTGAATTGTCGGTTTAGAGTCATCTTCCATTAATATTTTGTGAGTACAAATTTGAGGGTCGATGCCCTTTAATATCTGGAGATTTTCTAAGCGAAAGAACGCTTGTGTACTTTAAACCTTAGAAGTCGGACCTTCTCATCTTCTTCTAAGTTTTTAGCAATTATGATGATAGTTTTTTTTCAGTACCCTCCAAAAATGCATACTCAAGATGAGAAGGTAGATCCTTGAGCTCAAGCTCCGGAGGATCGTCAATAGAAGATTTTACTGTTTTAAGTTCTTCAAGATTAAGTTCTTTCGGAGGGAGAGGAGATGATGGATCATCGTTTAATAACTTCTCGAGTAGAAGAAGGTCTCCCTCCGGATCAAAGTCGTCATCATCAATTCCTGGTGGAATTGAATCATTGGTAAGATAAGCTTCAATTTCTTCCAAAATGAAGTCATCTTCCTCAAAAGTGTGAGAATGGGGAAGAATTTAGAAAGAATATATGATCTAAAGACCGGAGTAGATTGTAAACTCGATGAACGGTCCGTAGAATCTGAGCTCTTCTTTGAGCATACTCCTCACAAGCTACGTCGATGACATCGATTCGATTAATTGACACAACATCATTGTAAGAGTATCTCGAAGTTTGACCAACTTTAAAGGTTATGGCTTCATCATCAACTCGGAGAGTTAATTCTTCACCATAAACATCAATCAAAGCATGTGTCGTCCTCAAAAAAGGTCTCCCGAGAATTAAGGAAACCCGAGGATCGACAACATAATCAACGACTATGAAGTCGGCCAGAAAATGGAACTTTCCTACTTTTACAAAGACATCTTCGGCAATACCGGATGGACTAGTAGTCGATCGATCTGCAAGTTCAAGAATCATTTGAGTAGGAGTAAGTTCGGGGAGTGAGAGCTTCTTCCATATGGAAAGAGGCATCAAGTTGATGCTTGCACCAAGATCGGCCAAGGCTAAGCATTCAACTAACTCCGGAAAATCACAAGGAATAAGAAACTTGTCGGGGTCTCCAAGTTTTTTAGGTAACTTTTTTAGGATAACCGCCGAACAATTCTCATTCACCGGTGTTGTGGCTAAGTCAAATAATTTTTCTTTGTTATTAAGAAGACTTTTAAACATTGAAGAAAATTTTGGCATATGTAGAAGAGCATCTGCGAAACTGAGCTCGAAATGTAATTCCCGAAAGATTTCAACAAATTTCGAAGCTAGGTTATCATCTTTCTCACGGAGCTTTTTCTTGTTAGCTCTTGAAGGATAAGGTATAAACGGTTTAGGCTTAAGAGCACCAACGGGCTCATCAATGGGAGCTTGAATTTGGACTACCGGAGGTTGGATGTTTTCGGTACTTGGTTGCACCATATCCTTTGTCACCTCGGGTTCCCGTTCCACCACCTTGGGAAGAGGTGGAATTAGAGGTCCATCATAAGAAATACCACTTCAGGTGGTGATTGCTTTCAAGTCACCTCTCAGGTTAGCAATGGTATTGCTAGGAAGTGGTCCCGAACCCGAGGAAGAAGCGATATTCATTTGGAAAAAACTAGCCATCATATTCTTAAGCTCATTGGTTTGATTTGACATTGAAGTTTGCATTTCATTCCTCAATTCATTTTTTACATTATTAATTTGATTTTGCATGGCTTTTATATTAGTATCAATTATCTTCTTGTAATTTGACAATTCATTCGAAGGAGCAACTTGAGTTTGCTGAATTGAAGCTTGATAACTCGGATTTCCTTGATTGAAGTTATTTCCTTGATTCTGGTTAAACCCTTGATTTTGCACATTCGGTTGAGCAAAATTGGGTGGTCGAAACTGATTAGCTACACTCTGGGACGATAACCGGTATTTCCCTAATTGTAGTTCACTGCGGCTGCTAAAACATATCCTTGAATATTGTCTTGATAGCCCGAAAAAGTGTTGCCATCGGTGGCAGGACACTGTCGGTAAGAATGAGCACCGCCACAAAGTAAACACAAATTCCTCAAACATCATTTACTAAAGCTGTAGCTGGGGTTACATGATGATGTTTAAACATCGTGGACATGGCACTAGTCAACTGCACTGGCTACGGCACTGGCGTATCTCTGAAGAATAAACATACTTGTTTTCACTGAGAATAATCGGTTGTTTCTTGAATTATGACTTTTGATTTTATTTACAATGAATTCTTACCACATCTTGTTCACTTCTTTCCAAAAGATTGCCACTGCTGCAAAAGTCAAAGAATCTTGACGGATGGGTTTAAACCATTATAGAAGGTATCGAGTTGATGCAATTCGTAAAACCGTGATGTGGGCACGCTGGAAGGAGATCCTTGAATCGGTCCCATGCCTCATAAAATGTTTCATCAAAACGTTGTTGAAAATTTGAAATTTCATTCCGGAGATTTGTTGTTTTTGAGGGAGGAAAGAAATGGTTAATAAACTTGGACACAAGATCGTCCTAAGTGAGAATAGAACGAGAAGGTTCTTTGTCGAGCCAAATCCGGGCTGGACCATCGATAGAAAATGGAAAAAGCATAAGCTTAATCGATGTCTCGGCACATCTTTGAACTTCCAACGTAGAGATTAATCTGTTAAAATATCGAATATGAGCATGAGGATCTTCTTTCTCAAAACCGAAGAATTGTTTTGAAGTTACAAGATTGATTAGACTATGCTTGAGCTCGAAATGCTCCGCGGGAATGGGTGGTACTACGATTGCCTCCGCATAACCCTCGGTGGGTGCACGGAGTAATTCCGCCAGAGTTTCATTGATCGGCCATCGAAGCTACGGAGATATCTCCTTCAAGATAAAACGTTCGACTCATTCTTTTAGAACGTTTACGATTACGACATTCAGAATTGTATAGTAGGATTCGTAGAAGGTTCAACCAATTGAATTTTTGAAAAGAGCGCGTTTGGAATGCACTAAGACAAAATAAGGAGAAAAATAAGAAAAAGAAAAAATATTATGTAACCGATAATCAAACAATTTACGGTATCACTTAGCAAACGCACAAATAAGCGGAGGAGCGGGAAAGCCAAAGCTATTAAAAACCTTCACCTTTCGTGACGAGTTTCGTCATACTTATACCTCTCTTATAGTTTTGTAATCTTAAAGGTGAGCCGATTTCACAAGTGACAATCAGACGGTTGTTTATGAAGTTTTTCAATTTTTTTGGAATATTGATACTGATACTAAAGAAAATAATCACAAATGAAAAGCGATAACTTTCAACGGGAAAGGGTCTTCAAACACTAAACTTCACGTAAACACAATAATTTGTTTCACACCTCCCCGGCGACGCGCCAAAATTGTGATATGACTTAATTAATGTAATATATATATATACTTTATATTAAAATATATATATATATATATAATATAATATATATATATATATATATATATTATTATAAGAGTAAACACAATATCAAATAATGAGAGTGAGTAAGTATTCCGTAAGGTTTTTAAGAAGAAAAATTACTTTTATCCAAAGTAAAATCCAAAACCTTCCCGAGTCGTATCCCGACGAGACGTGAATTGAAAATCGAGGTTAAGTTCGTGATCGCGTGTTTGAATAATCAAGATTTTTTATTTGTATTATATTTCTACTAATAATATGCATAAACGAATAAACGCAAGTAAACAATTAAAGCAATTAAAGATTGAACCTAAAAACGTTAACGGGAATTAAAAACGCGACTCGAAAACATAAATTATCAAATTTTAACCCTACAAAAGCAAATTTAATTTTTAAACGTCCTAAATGATTAAAAATAATTTAAAAAAAAGAATATTTTTTTGACTTTTACTTTATTTATTATGAATTAAAAACGGTTTTAATCTAAAATAATACTAAATTATTTTATAAAAATTCCAAAAAAAACTGAAAGTACTTAACACTAATACTAATGTTTAAGAATTAAAACTGCTAAAAACGGGCTTATAAATAAGCCAGGAAAATCACATAAGCTTAATAAGGCTAAAACCTTTACTATAGCAAATAAAAGTTGCAAGGTTATACTTGAAAAAGTCCCAAGGGCAGATGGTAGCAGGTGTGTGTGTTAAAACGTTGGGTGTGTGAAGGGGAGGTCACAGGTTCGAAACCTGTGACTTTCTTTTTAATGAAAACATTTTTTTTATTCTTTTTGAAAAAGCTAAGCTATAAGCTAAAATGAGAAACTTTTAATGAAGGAACTTTTGAAAGAAACTTATTGATAAGCTAGAATTAAGCACAAGAGACAGATTTGGCAAATTAAGATAATAAGCTAAAACTGTTGGATCTATTAGACTCAATAAGTTATAAGAAATGCAAATAAGCTGAAAACAACTTTGCCCCTAGACCTAATAGGCACAAGTCACAAAAATAAAGCAAGCCAGATTAAGCAACTGAGCACTTAAAAAGCTAAAGTCAGATAGCTTAAGACAGACTTCAAAGGAACATTTGACAATTTTTAAGCTAAGATAAACACACAATAAGCTAAAAGAAAAAGCTAAAAACTCTAAAACAGATTGAGAATTATGTTTAAAGAACACAATTAAGCTAAACTTAAGAAAATTGGGCAAAGAAATAAGCTAGAAAGGACTTAAAAAGTGACAAACTAAACTAGATATTTTTGGCTTTTGGATAAAATGACTAACTATTCAACTTAAAATAAGACTCAATAAGCTATCCTAAAGTCAAAGTTAAAAACAAATATTCAAAACTACACTTAAGCTAATAAAAATCACTAACTAAGCTGTAAAACGATAAAATTTAGAGACAGATTGCATACATGACTGCTTGACTTAGACATTTTAAGCTAAAATGGGATTTTACAACTACCTGTTAAGACCCTAAAATGACTTTTAACACATTAAAATCTAAAAACAGATTAAATTTTTATCACACTAAGCTGCTTTATCAAAGATTAACCTATATAAACTATAATAACATCCATCAATATCTTTAAACTAAGGCTTAAGAAACATTCAAAACTTCCCAAAAGGCTTGACTGTTTTTGAACAAAAAAGATCTCAAAGGATTTTAACCATCAAAATGACTTCAGAACAGGTAACATTGATGCTTAAGTAACTCAAATTAACCACAAAACCACACGTTAAGTTCTATTTTGAAGAATTTAACCAACAAGCAATTTTAGATATCTAGAAAACACCAAAACTTAAAACATTAAAGCTTAAACCTTAAACTTGAGTATTAACCTCAAAACTATATGGAACTGACTTATAAACTTAATTGAGCTTATAGAAATTGACTTAGATAGACCAAAACAGATTTAAACCTAATTTGACCATTTTACATTCCTTAATCCCAAACACCCCTTAAGAATTCATAAAACTAAATTAAGGCTTTAAACAGTTATCTCAAAAAGCATTAAAAGTAAAAACATAATAAGTATATGATATAATAAGAACATATAAGCAATAAAAACACAGAATAAGCTCAGACCAATAAGCACAAGCAATTAAGCATCATATATATGTAAGCTACTCGAATTATACTTTGGTCAAAGTAATTACTCAAATAAATGTTGTGGACAAAATTTGTTTAAAACCATGTCTCCAAGACGAAACACGCGCAACACATGAACAAATCGTGGACACCAATTATTGTACATATGTATCTTACAAACCTAGAACGGATACGAGTCTGAACTGCCCAAACCCTGTGCTAACTATCAAAGGAAATCACGACCAAGAGAACAATGGGAATCAGACACGTGATAGTGCCTTTGACATAGGTACTGCTGAAGCTCAGCAAGATCCAAACATCATGACGAGTACTTTTTCTTTCATTGATCATTTTCTACCGTAATATTCGATTCCGATGCCTATTTAAGTTTATTTCTACCAACTTCTTTCCCTTGATTAACTCGAAACCTAGTGCTATAAACCCCGATTACGAAATTTAAATTGCTAACGGTCTAAAGTTAGAAACCAACAAGATTGTCCGCGGATGTGGACTAGAACTAGATTGTCATATGTTTCTTATCAACTTGATCCCTTTCGAACACAGTAATTTCGACGTGACTGTAGGAATGGATTGGTTATCCAAGCTTAAGGCAAAGATAGTTTGTTTTGAGAAAAATTCTCCAAATCCTGTTAACTAACAGAGAGATTTTGAAAGTTCATGGAGAACGTCCCGAAGGGAACCTGAAACAGTTAAAGACTATGAAAGTGAATAAGCCGAAACTCGAAGACATCCTCGTTGTACGTAACTTTCCTGGTGTGTTCCCGGAAGATTTATCGGGTTTACCCCCACCTCGCGAACTAGAATTTCGCATAGATCATATCCCTGGAGCTATGCCGGTTGCAAAATCACCTTAACGTTTGGCACCCACAGAAATGCAAGAACTGTCCAACCAACTTAAAGAGCTCCAAGACGAAGGTTTCATACGACCTAGTTCTTCGCCATGGGGAGCTCCTGTGTTGTTTGTGAAAAAGAAGGATGGTTTGTTCCGTATGTGCATAGACTATCGAGAGCTGAACAAGCTAACTATCAAGAACCGTTACCCTCTTCCCAGGATCGATGACTTGTTCGATCAGCTACAAGGGTCGCAGTACTTCTCGAAAATAGACCTTCGATCAGGCTATCATCAGTTGAGAGTACGCAATAAAGACATTCCCAAAATTGCTTTCAGGACGAGGTACGAGCATTTTGAATTCACGGTCATGCCTTTCGGTCTGACTAACGCTCCCGCGGTATTCATGGACCTTATGAACCGTGTATGTAAGCCGTATCTTGACAAGTTTGTCATTGTATTTATTAACAACATCTTGATTTATTTAAAGTCCAAAGAGGAGCATGAAGTTTACCTAAAGCTAATATTGGAGTTGCTTGAAAAGGAAAAATTGTTTGGAAAATTCTCGAAATGTGAATTTTGGCTACAAGAGGTTCGTTTCCTCAGACATGTAGTGATCAATGAAGGTATACATGTAGATCCCAGCAAAATTGAAGCGGTAAAGAATTGGAAGCCCCAAAGACCCCAACCGAGATCCGTTCATTCTTAGGATTGGCGGGATATTATAGGCGATTTATCGCAAATTTCTTGAAGATTGCAAAGCCCCTCACCCTATTGACTAAAAAAGGCAAGAAGTTTGAGTAGGGTGATGAACAAGAGAACGCCTTTCAGACATTAAAGGACATGTTGTATGATGCCCTAATTCTGGCACTTCCCGAAGGTGCAGATGATTTTGTAGTTTACTATAACGCATTGAACTAAGGTTTTGGTTGCGTATTGGTGTAGAGCCACAAAGTGATAGCGTACGCATCCAGAAAACTTAAAATCATGAGAAGAACTACACCACTCATGATTTGGAGTTAGGCGCAGTGGTATTTGCTCTCAAAACATGAAGACACTATTTGTATGGAACTAAGAGCGTTATCTACACTGATCATAAAAGCCTTCAACACATATTTGACCAAAAAGAATTAAATATGCGTCAAAGACGATGGATAGAACTTTTCAGCGATTATGACTGCGAGATTCGCTACCACCCAAGTAAAGCGAACGTAGTAGCTGATGCTTTGAAGAGAAAGGAACAGATGAAACCGAGACGAGCACGACCTATGAGCATGATAATTCACTCTAGCATTAAGGCTAAGATTCTGGAAGCTTAGAGCGAAGCCTTCAAGGACGTCAACACTCCAGCAGAAATGTTGCAAGGACTAGACAAACAGTTTGAAAGAAAAGAAGATGGCGGATTGTATTTCGTTGAGCGAATATGGGTGCCAGCTTATGGCAATTTGAGAACTTTGGTCATGAATGAAGCCCACACCACAAAGTATTCTGTACATCCTGGCGCAGACAAGATGTACTATGATTTACGAGACTTATATTGGTGGCCCAGAATGAAGAAGGATATTGCTTTGTATGTTAGCAAGTATTTGACTTCTTTAAAGTCAAAGCAGAACACCAGAAACCCTCAGAATTGCTCCAACAGCCAGAGATTCCCGAATGGAAATGGGAGAATATCACCATGGACTTCATAGTGAAATTACCGAGAACCAGTAGCAGACATGACGTGATGTGGGTCATCGTTAATCGACTGACTAAATCTGAGCATTTCTTAGCTATCCGTGAAGACTACAAATAGAAAGATTTGCAAGTTTGTACATCGACGAGATCGTAGCAAGGCATAGTGTGCCTGTGTCAATCATATCTGATCGTGACAGTCGTTTCACATCACAATTTTGGCAATCGCTACAAAAAGCATTAGGAACGCGACTGGATATGAGTACCGCTTACCATCCACAGATTGATGGTCAAAGTGAGTGTACCATTTAAACTATGGAAGATACGCTTAAAGCATATGCAATCTACTTTGGAGGAAATTGGGATACCCATCTGCCACTAGTCGAATTCTCGTACAATAATAGTTACCATTCAAGCGTGAAGTGTGCACCATTTGAAGCTTTGTATGGAAGGAAATGTCGAACACCCATAGCTTGGGCAGAATTGGGAGAAAGAAAGCTTATTGGACCGGAGATCGTACATGAGACTGCCGACAAGATTGTTCAAATCAAGGAAAGACTTAAGGCTACACGAGATCACCAGAAGAGCTACGCTGATAATTAAAAAAAAAACGTTAGAATTCAGTGTTAGCAATAAAGTACTACTCAGAGTATCGCCTTGGAAAGGCGTAGTACGTTTTGGCAAGAGAAGCAAGCTTTCACTGAGATACGTAGGACCGTTCGAGGTTGTCGAACCCTGTATCTTATCGATTACGTTTACCACAAGAACTCGTAGGCATTCACGACACGTTTAACGTGTCAAACCTAAAGAAATTCCTGGCAGACGTAAATCTACACGTACCACTAGAAGAAATCAAGATTTACAACGAACTACATTTTGTTGAAGAACCTATTGAAATTAGGGACCGTGAGGTCAAAAAGTTCAAACGAAGTTGGATTCCTATTGTAAAAGTTCGTTGGAACTCCCGATGAGGACCAAAATTTACTTGGGAATGAGAAGACGAGATGAAGCACAAATATCTGCAACTGTTCGCAAGCGCTACGGCTTAGGACGAGCAACCAAAATTTCGGGATGAAATTCCCTTTAACGAGGGAAAACTATGACATCCGTCAATTTTTGAGGTCAATAACCGAAAGCAAACAAATGATAATTGACTCTTTTAATTATTTATGGAGTCACTTTTATGTGGTCATACTATTTTAGCGTTTAACGCTTATTTTCCTAGGAACCCTAGTTATACGATCGCACCTTTGACCTAACGATCCTAGTTAACGGTCCTAACGACCAACGATATGCTCAAATAATATTATAACGATGTCAAAACACATGGGAAAACATAATTTAACAAAATCATAAACTATCCCAAAAGTTACATTTTTATGACGTTTTACGTATTTACCGAATGTTCGCGACTTATAAAAATTAATCTATACCAATTAAATAATACTTGCATTATATAAAAAAACATAAATAAACCCTCCCCATGGGTCCCCAAAACCGGCCAACACCACCCCTACATAAACCAATAGGATTGCATGCAATATTAAAACCATTAGCTCTTGTCCCTTTATAATCATAAAACCATTTCTTCATTTCTAGATCTAGCAAAAATCAAACTTCCTCCTCCTTGGTTCTTCTTGCTGCTGCCGTGCTTAATCCTCCATTAAAACACCATCACTTTTAATTTTTAGGAGCAAGATCAAAGGTAAAAATCATGGTACAAGATGACTAGTATGTCTCTTGTACCAAAACTCTTCAAAAATGAGATTTTCTTGACTTTTCTTGCATATTTAAGCTTGCTTTTGTAAAAACCTTCATGGGTAAATTATTTTCATGATAGAAAACTCTTAAATCAGTAATAATGATGTACAAAAACGTTGGGTTATGCATTTTTATTTTTGCTACAAGATCTATGCAAGACAAGTAACATAAAGTCTTGATTTTTAATAGTATTGGCACATATTGTAATTTTGTGGGTAAAAGAGCCTTTTTATCCATGAACCCACTAAGATTTTTGGATTAAAATGATGTTAAGACTTGTATAATATGATTGTGGGAGTTTATTGGGTCGTTTTTGCATGTTGGGTTATTGGTCTGACTTGATTAAGTCAAAGTTATTTTTCAAATAGCCCCTATTTTATTTTTGGGTCATATTGATTTGAGCATAAGTTGATGATAAATAAACATTTTAACATGATTCAAGAGCCTAGATTCAAGTTCTTTGAGTCTAGTTCCAAAAATATAAGCCTTTTTAAATATGAGGTCGTTTGGTTACTCAAAGTTGCAAAACGGTGTAAAGTGTCAAAACTGCTCGAATATCTCTTTTCAACCCGTGTACTAAATTGATCATAAATCATAAACCGCGATGAATCTATCATTGAAACTAATATGGGAGACACTTGTATGGGTTATTTAGAGTCCCATTAAACTAACTCATATAACCTTGATTTGGACCCTCTAATCATTAAAATACTTTGGTATGTCCAGATTTGGCCGTTTTTGGAGTCGGGCATGAATGGTCAAGTATAAGTCCTTAATAAATTTTGGGAAAATTCATGGACACACCTAAAACATGGGATTTTGACCTGAAGCAGTAGCTTGACCAGAAGTTTTAGTTAGCTTGGTCAAATAAATACTTAAAGTGACGAGAAATTCGGGGTAAATTAGTAGAAATTTGCATTGTGAT
>BQNB010153697.1:1853-15612 GCA_026074375.1 Tanacetum coccineum
TTACTGTTCTGAAAACCTATACGCTGTATCCATCAAGGAAGATATGACGTAGCTGTGCCTGCACTTCACTAGAAACCACAAAGAATTGAAGAGCAATATGTCGTATCCAGAAGACTCTATACGCTGTATCCAAGATCGAGTATTGGAAGATTCTGGAAGATATTAAATGTAATCCCTACTCCAAGAGACCCCCCAATACGCTGTATCGGCCTGCGTATCGACCAAAATCCAGACCCTATAAATACAAACCCTAAATACGAATTTTGGGCATGCAATGGGAGCCATCAGTAGCTAATTCATAATTTAACCACCAAGTTTGATTTTAAGAAGAGGAGAGAAGCCAAGAAGGTCTAGATACGAGCTTCAATCAAAAGGGGAACCCTTGTATTCATATATATTCTAATTATCGTTCTATTTTTGGTATCATTCATTTAACTCGGTTAGGTTACCTTGGTTGTTCTTTTATTATGTTTGTATTCGATACAATGGTTATTGGCTAAAACCTTTAGGTATTAGCCATGTTTATGATAATTTAATGTTTGGTTTTTTTATCTAGATTGCTTAATTTATTGTTGTTGGTTGATTATGTTTATTAATTTATACTCGTTTACGTGCTTAAGTATGCGACATATCATTCAACTGGATCTAGGAATGCAAAATACAGAGCTAGCTAGATACCGGTATAGCTCTCTATATCCGTAATTTATATATCTAGAATCATAGGATCACAAATAATGACCTATCCTTGCTATTGGTTTAGTGAACAAGTTGGACTAGCAGGTGACCTGGGATCAACAAATGAAGTTCTGATTCCCTTTGTAAGGACCCGAACAATGGGCTACTAGTATATAAAGAGCCATTAAGCAGTAAGTTAGTAAAGTCTCATTCAGCTAGGGTTTAATAAGATCACCATTATTGATCTACTAAGATAGATTATAATCAACATAGATTGATTTTTGCGGATGCGTTTAATTGTGACAGAATTTGCGTGTCTAGGTTTTAGGAAGAAGTACCGCCTAAATCTAAGAATGATATATCCCTTCGAGATAAGATAATCATTGCACTAATAAGCAAACCTGCATTTTATTTGAGTATTCATGGTTAGTACGTTCCCCTTACAATAGGCTTGACAGCTTCACCATCTTTTGACTATCTGCTTGTGTGTGTTAATTCTATTTTACATCGCCTTAGTATCCCAAAACCTCATGCCAGTCTCTCAGGCTAAAATTATCCCTGTGTTAGATTTAGGGTTAGAGTAGAATTAAATAAATTAGGAATAAAATACTAATAGAATTAGGAATTAACGCTCTCACTCTTAGTGATCGACACTCTACTTACAAACGAACCTACGACTGATCGGATACACTTCCCGTTAGTGTTTGTTAATATGTAATTCGGCTAAATATAAATGTAAAACTTGATAATTAATTTACCAACGCACAACGACATATCAAGTTTTTGGAGCCGTTACCGGGGAGTGAAGTTATTTAATTCTTATTTTTGTTAGAATTCTAAGTTTAATTTTTAGCTTAATTTGTTTTCATTTGCGTGCTTGCTTTTAAGTTTATTCTTGTTAATTTTTGTGTTTTCTACATCTTTTAAAAACCTGTCGTTTCTCTCTCGTTGAACAACTAATACGTCGTATTCTGATCCGAGAATACATCGTATCGATTGTCTAACCTAATACAATGTATTAGACCCTAATAGATTGATACGGGGTATCCAATTATTGAATATGATGTATCAACTATCTTATACAACAACAACTTTAGTTAACATTTTAGTTTATTTTTCTAGAATAACTTTACTTTAAATTATGTCTTTTCTTTCAGGAACAACGTTTGGATTCCATACCTTTCAGTTTGCTCACCCGGAAAGAAGGCTAACCATGGAAGAAATGTTGGGTAAATTTATCGACAAAGAAAAACAAGAACATGAAGAGATGGAGACATTCATCAAAGAGATCAAAACAACCAATGAGCTTTTGTTAAAAGAGTAGAACAACTTGTTAAGTAAACTCAGAATCGAAGTTTATAGGTTATCGAGAGTAATGAATGATGTTCTGATTTAAAAAAATAAGGTTAAAGGAGTAACAACTAGAGGAGGAAGGATGACGACTGAGATTGCTTACAATGATGAAATCAATAATATTAATAAAGAACCCCCCAAGTTGCCACACGACAAGTCGAAAGAATCACGAGATGTCATCTTGCTAAACGAGCCCCAAAAAATAAAAGAAACGATCTCTCAACCCTCAGTTGAGGTACAAGTATCGTCAGTACCTTTCCCTTATCGGCTAAAAAAAGAAAAAGAAGAAGCCCATCAACAGAAGTTTTTGGAAAATCAAAAACAACTCCATATCAACCTACCACTCATCAAGGCTATAGTACAGATGCCCAAGTACGCTAAATTTATAAAGAGTTTGCTGACAAACAAATCCAAAATTGAAGAAGCTTGCATGGGTTATGATGAATGAAAGATGCTCAGCGATCCTACTTAACAAACTACCATGCAAGGAAAAAGACCCAGGGAGTTTTACTGTTCCTTGTCATGTTGGTGATTTGCATATTAATAATGCGTTAGCCAATCTAGGAGCTAGTATAAGTTTGATGCCTTATACAACGTAAGAAAAGTTAGGATTATGGGAACCAAAACCTACTAGAATGAGCTTAGAACTAGCAGATAGGTCAATCCAATACCCTCGAGGAATAGTTAAAAATGTGCTAATAAAGGTCAATAAGTTTGTCCTCCCCATTGATTTTGTTATCTTGGATATGCCTGAGGATTCTAGAATTACAACAATTTTAGGAAGAACCTTTTTGGCCACTGCATGAGCTATGATTGATGTGCTTAAAAAAGATAACGCTCAGGGTTGGAGGTGACGAGGTGATTTTTGATATGGACCAATCAATGAAAAAGCCACCTTCTAAGGACAACGAATGTTATAGTATAGATGAGTTAGATGATACTATTCATAAAGAAGCCCAGGAATTATTAGAAAAAGATCAGTCAGACTTATTTTTACTTAAGGATCTGGAGAGAGGGGTTAACCAAATGGACCTAGATAACTGTAGTCCCGTAAGTAATAAAATTGTTAGCGATCCTTGTATCGAAAAGGTAATACAACGTATCGAGTCTCTCGATATGGCGTATTCAAGGGAATAGCAAAATGATAGCTTTGATAACATTAGGAGTGAACATCTTTATTCGGCAGTGCTAGTGAGTTTGATGAGAAAAAACCTGAGCTAAAAAGTTTACCATCCCATTTAGAACACGCATACTTAAACGTCAATGATTCCTTTCCTGTAATCATCTCATCCGAACTTTCTAAAAAGGTAAAGGAATTACTTTTGCAGGTATTGGAAAAGCGTAAAGAAGCAATGGCCTAGAAGATGTCAGATATTAAAGGAATAAGCCCCTCATTATGCACATATAAAATCCTAATAGAGGATGAATTTAAACCAATTATTCAACCACAAAGGCGTTTGAACCCCAAGGTTCAAGATGTGGTAAAAAATGAAATCGTCAAGTTACTTGACTCTGGGTTGATTTATCCCATCTCTAAAAGTTCATGGGTTAGCCCAATTCATGTTGTTCCAAAGAAAAGGGGAATGACCATGGTTTTGAATGGTAATAATGAATTGATTCCTTCGCGCATGGTTACCGAATGGAGAGTTTGCATCGACTATCGCAAACTGAATGATGCCACTAAAAAGATCACTTTCCCCTACCATTCATTGACTAAATGCTTGAACGATTATTTGGTAATGACTATTATTGCTTTCTTGATGGGTTTTCAGGTTTTTTCAGATTCCAATTACACCCGAGGATCAAGAAAAGATGACGTTTACATGTCCTTACAGAACATTTGCTTATAGAAGAATGTCCTTTGCTCTATGCAATGCTCCTGCAACTTTCCAACGATGCATGACATCGATCTTCCACGACATGGTGGAAGACTTTATGGAAGTGTTCATGGATGACTTTTTGGTATTCGGTAACTCTTTTGATAATTGTCTTGTTAACTTGGATAAAATGCTTGCTAGATGCGAAGAGACTAATCTTGTTCTCAATTGGGAAAAATGTCATTTTATTGTAAGAGAAGGGATTGTTTTGGAACACAAAATTTATGGGTCAGGAATTGAGGTATATAAGGTTAAAATTGACGTAATTGCTAAATTGCCCTATCTAACAAACGTGAAAGGTGTCAGGAGTTTTTTAGGGCATGCACGTTTTTACCATAGGTTTATCAAGGACTTTTCTCTGATATCTAAACCCATGACCCAACTTTTATTAAAGACACAAAGTTTGATTTTTCTTGAAGATTGCAAAAAAGCATTTAATATTTTAAAAGAAAAGTTAAGAACTACGCCCATTATCATATCTCCTGACTGGAACACCCCTTTTGAGTTAATGTGTGATGCTAGTGATTTTTCCGTTGGGGTTGTGTTAGGACAAAGAATAGATGGGAAGTTCAAACCTATTTATTATGCTAGCAAAACACTAAATAATGCCTAGGAACATTATACTATTACCGGAAAGGAGCTTCTTGCGGTGGTTTTTGATATTGATATATTTCATCCTTATCTTATTTTATCAAAACCTGTAATTTACACTGATCATTTTGCTTTGAAGTATTTGTTCAATAAATAGGATGCTAAGCCGAGACTTATACAATGGGTACTGCTGCTTTAAGGGTTTAATATTGAGATTAAAGACAAGACAGGAGTAGAAAATTTAGTTGTAGATAAATTATCTCGATTGGGAAATCTAAACATGGAGGTATTAATCGAGCGGGAAATTGGTGATGAATTCCCTGACGAGCATTTGATGATGCTGAAGGCCAAGCCTAATGACGGTGAACCATGGTATGCTGATTATGTCAATTATGTTGGGGTTAAAGTCACTCTTTACCAACATAATTTCAAAAATTTCCACATATTACCAAGATGGTGATTTTAGTATCATTATTACCTTCCTAACTTGTTGGTACCGACAAATATTGCAAATGTAATTTCCCTAATTTCCACGTCATTAATGTTTTCCATGTGGAGTTAACTTTCATTGACTTTTTCACCTCACCCATCTTCATCTTCAAGAACACCAATTCATTACCATCATCAAGAACACCAATTCAAACCAATCCCAGATCCCATCCCACAACAAGAACAACACAACCACAACAAAATCTCAACACATAATCACGTTACATATCTATTCACAATAATCATCCAAATCTAAAAAACCCAGATCGAAACTTAACCTACCAACAAAAAAAACAACAAAACTAAATCAAATTCATAATTAAAACAACAATAAACAAATCAAGATCCAAATTTAAAAAAATAAAACCCGTCACTACTTTCTCCAAATCTTTTTAGCGTTTGGTAGCCGCTTAACAAAGCTCGGATCCCATTTTTTGGGTAACGAAAATAAATCAAAAACACATGATCTCGTATGTGATCTGAGCCGTGGGGTTTTTGATTAAGAAATGATATGCGTTTGTGTGACTTATTGATGAAATGGAAGTAATGTTTTACTAGATGGTTGTGTTTTGTTTATATATTGTGATGATAAGATGGATATGGTATGATTTGGTTTTTGATAAAATGAAGTAGTTGGATATGTGTTTTTAGGTGGTGTGAGGTGGAGATTTGAGGTGGGGTGAAATGGGGTGAGGTGGATATCAAAAAAAAGTTAAATGGAAATGACATGCTAAATGTATGAGGTGTAGGTTATTTCTACTTTATAACCGGTCATCACAGGTCTCTTTTTAGGATGTTTGTATCTTTTGAACAAATTTAAAAGTTTAGAAGGTAATAATGATACTAAAATCACTATCTTGGTAATATGTGGAAATTTTTGAAAGTACGTTGGTAAATAGTGACTTTATCTCATTATGTTGTTAGGAAGGTTGTGCCTATTAAATGGTCAGCAGATAGAAGAAAAAGGTTTTACTCTCAAGTGAAGAACTATATCTGGGATGAACCCGACGCGTTCAGGTTATGCGCAGATAATGTAATAAGACGATGTGTGGCTAGAACTGAAATCCTTAAAATCTTAGCACATTGTCATTCTGGACCAACAGGAGGGCATTATAGTGCATCTGTTACTGGGATGAAGGTTTATGTTATCCTATGTATTTAATCCATTACACAACTATAATCTATACCAAGATGTTAGAAAATAAGAAGAAATCTTAGAAAGAGAAAAACTAGATTAGATAGAAAATGGGAAGTTACAAGTTATGGGAAAATGCAACCAACACCGTTCACCAAGTGTGGTGAAGGGATTTTATACCCTAGCCTTCTAGCTTGGCACTTGGGCTTTCTAAATACAAGACCTAGTTTGACTTTCTAAGACCGATAACATTCTTGTTTGACTTAATATAATTAAGGCTAACAATATTAGACTGCTAATGAACCACCAAATAGATTCAACTCGAATGACAACATTTTCATTTCATTAACCCGATTGTACAACACATCCCATAATTGGCTTAATCCAACTGCAAATTGGAGATCTATGTGGATCTCCCTCTGAATATAGACCGACATTATGTCATTCAAATTGTTAGAGTTTCCCGCAGCTGCAAGCTCCTGTAGATGTGGGAAGTTGGCCATTGTTTTTTATTGTTGTAGACCGTAGAGTATATGGTTTGAAAATGATGTTAGGTAAGAACATTTAAATAGAAAAAACTAAATTAAACTAGTGGTTACACCAGGAATCTAATAATTAGATATGAAAGATACGACGACTGGTGACTGACATCCACTAGGTTCTATGTAAGTTTCATTAATTAGCACTGTAATTACACGCATAGTCTCTTAAATCCATATTCCTTTGGAAGACATGTGGAAGGCGGGAAAGGAAAATAGACCAAACTAACCTTAGGGACCAACGGTGCAACATTCACTCTTTATGGTCCACGTGTCTAATACTAACCTTAGGGACCAACGGTGCAACTTACACTCTCTATGGTCCACGTGTCAATAGTAACCTTAGGGACCAACGGTGCTACATATATTCTTTATGGTCCAGGTGTCTAATACTAACCTTAACATCATAAAGTATAGCATCATTCCATCAAATAAAAACGCAACCATACTATATTAACAAGATTGTTTTTTCAAAATATAGATTTTGGACATACCACAAAATCTAATAATGCAATAGAAAAAGATCGACACAAACAAGACTTCTACAAAGACCTGATTATCTCAACCAATGCAATCTTTCTTGACACATGCCGATGTTTTCCGAAAATTACTTTCCTAAGCTCCAACAACTGAATAAGATCTTGTCTTTGATCCTCGTTTAGACACTCTAGAATTTTGTACCTCTTGACTGATGGACACAAACCGTCCAGTTCAGTTATAAAAAATTGCCTTTCGTTTGTACGCTCAAGCAACTCAGCCCATAAGTTGTGGAGACCAGTTGCAAACTCAAGATCTTTTGCATTTTCCCGATCACAGTACACCAACATCCCATCAAACAACCCCCTAGTATTAGCAACTACCGCAAGTTCATCTAGTCGTGAGAAGTTAGCCATTTTTTTGTTAATGTTTATTGGGATTTTTGTTTGAAGGTGTTTTTGAGTTGAAAATGTTTTCGGGTATGCAAACGATAGGGGGTATCACCCCTTAAATATCAATAAAGGAAATTTAATACAATTGACGATCCAAATGCAAGATGTGTAGTGTCATAATTAGTTGCAATACATCTGACTGTTTGTCACACGGCTCGATACATCGCAATTAATTTACAAAATTGACGGGAAACTATACGGCAGGGAACACTAAGTTCAAGGACCAAGTATGCACTAATACAAATTAGTTTAGGGAGGAACGAAACATCATAACTCTTTATATTAACTGTTGATAATTAAACGTCATTACCGTTCACGGGTATGAGACATCATAACCCTTTTTTAGAACGAAAACTGTTGGATGTTGTGAAAGATGTTGACAAAAGTTTGAAAAAAAGGCAGGGAATTATTAACGAGTTAAATGTTAAAAAGGGTATGCGTGCATGGAAAGCTGTCACTTTTTTTAGGGAAGTTAAACATCGCGAGATGGAGATGCGGAAACAATTAATGCTACACATCAACGATACTCGTATGCGTACCTTTGAAAAAAGGGAATTTGTTGAAACCATGAAGAAACTTTAACTAGATGTTGTTGATATTCTATTATATTTTATGTTGTTCTTTCGTATGTTATTTACAATAAAGTAATATCATTATTCCGACTTATACAACATTGCATAGTTTTGTGTTGTTCTTCAGCATTGACTACTTGTGTATGTTGATGTTTTGATAAGTTTTGACTTTTACAAGTCAATTTGGGTTCCAATGACCCAGGTTAGAGACGAACAGGGGATATTTGATTATACTTCCTTCTAATTGATCAAGTTTGCTAGTTTAAAAAAGAATAGTACTTTGACTACTACTTAATCAACTGCATAACAAACAATACAAATCATTTCTAAACCTTAAAATATTGTAACAACCATGATCGCATATTCAAAAAATGAATAAACAAGTAAACCACTGCAAACCAAATACCAACCAAAACCTAACCTATTGTCCCTAAATTCATCTTACTAACAAATGTATGCTTCTCACGAATACTAAGATGGGATTCATTCACCATCATCTGGAGACGCGTCATGTTATACAAATCACGCTTTTGTCCACGTCTCAACAAACGAACAGTTTCCTTCGCCACATCTTTACAACTTAACCTCTCAACCTCCTTTACCACGTCTTCGCTTTCTTTAGCAAAGTTAGACACATCCTCACATAGATCTCGAAACTTCTCTTCAAGCATCAACTCAGTCTCCACTTATCTCTTGATTAAGACTAGCAATTGATCTTCAATTTTAATAAGCTTTGCATCCTTTGAAATCTCCTCAATAAAGGCCATTTAAAAAAAAAAGTAGGATTGTAACGATTTATTTATAGGGTAGCAATCGGGTTTTATGAAAATAGGGTGGAAGAGAAAAAAAGGCAGGAAAAAAGACCTCAGGGACCAATCGCGCGAGCGCTAAACGACAAAAAAATGGAACAGTAAACGGTATTGTAGTATACCAAGGGCCAGGGACCAAACGTGCAACCAAACATAAAAGTGAAAAGACGATTGTTCCCTTCAACATAAAGGCGACGTGGCCAGGATAACGACTAAGATAACCGTCATTAGGCATAACGGGGCTTCGGAGACCAAATGGGTAAGCACAATGTCAAAAAAGGACACCGTATGAGAGTCCGCGTTATCTGGGGACCAACCGGGCAAACGGGGTAGAGTTTATGGACCAACGGTGTAATTTACCCTCATTTCTTTATTTTCACATTCAATTGTACAAACAGTTAAAGCATACTATCAATATTGTACAAATATCTATGCATGCATTTTAGTGTCCCAATCAATTTCTAATATGTGCAAACCAATTTCCTTAAAAAATATATACATGTAATTCTCCCATTAATTTTTCTTCATAAATTTTTGCAGAACAAAAGAGACTTGCAACAAATAAACTGCAATCGGTTACCAAGTTTCATTAAATCGGATAAAAATAAATTTGAAAGCTCAAAAAAATGAAATTGAGAGCTTCATTGTGTAAAGGGTTAAAGTCATTATTTACCAACATACTTTCAAAAATTTCCACATATTACCAAAATGGTGATTTTAGTATCACTATTACCATCTAAACTTGTTGGTACCGACAAATATTGCAAATGCATTTTCTGTAATTTCCACGTCATTATTTTTTTCCACGTGGAATTGAATTCTGTTGACTTTTTCCACATCAGACATTAATACCCTTTTGAAATAATGGAGTCTATCGACTTAATTAACTCACCCGAAAAGATGGAGATCATCGGAAACAAACAAGATCATCACAATCGCAATCACTTAAAAACTCAAAAATACTTCTGATAAGCAAATCTTTCCTGATTTTCAATAAAAAATAGTACTTAGCATTAGCTAACTCATATTAAATCACAATCACAATCCTTTTTTCTTCATAAAACTAAAAACCCATCTTTAAAATCACCATAACCCGACCCAACCAGATCTAAATGGTTACAATGGTGGGCGGCGGTGATGAGCGGCTACAATGGTGGGCGGCAACCATACCCTGAGTTTTGAACATTCATTTTCATCTTTGTATGAAGCACAAAAACACACTAACCACTACCGGTTATTATTACAGGTCACATAAAACAATCTGGTACACGTTAACAAGTGGTGTACCATAATAAGTAACATGAACCATTAACTCACAACCGTCACATAAAACAATTAAATTTAATGAATCAATGTCTGTGCTTTGACATATAGCACACACAATCCCATCTTCATCTGCTTCTTCTTTTTCTTTTGGCTCTTTTTTATTTTCCAATAATTTTTTCTCAATTTGATCTGATCTCAGGTCATACTCGAGATTCATATCAAACGGCGAAAATGGTTTATTTGGAAACAAGTCAGGATTCAATGCACAAATCCTTTTTTTACGGGTAAGCAGTAAGTTGTCGCGAGGATGGTATCAGAATCAAGATCCATAGAAATGGGTCTTTTTTTCGCGGGTAAATTGATTGCTGGTTTTTTTTATGCAAATGTTTGAATCTTTTGTTTGGTGGTAAGTTATGGGAGTTGTTTTCCATTGTTGTTTTTGGGTTTGAAGCAGATTGAATGAATGAATGAATGAGTGAGTGGTGATTTATGTTTTTGTGATTTGTGGTTAGTAAAGAAAGTTTAGTGCCCAGGTGGATAAGTTATGTGGAAAATAAATAATTTATAATTTAATATGACTTGTAAAAAATATGACGTGTAGGTATTTTGTACTTAAAAACCTGTTATTACAGGCCAACTTTGAGAATGTTTGTAACTTTTGCACAAACTATAAAGTTAGGAAGGTAATAATGATACTAAAATCACCATATTGGTAATATGTGGAAATTTTTGAAAGTACGTTGGTAAATAGTGACTTTAACCCTTGTGTAAACTGTAAGAAAAGTATATGAGCTTGTGTTTATAAATAGAAAAAAGTTTAATTTTAACCTGGCGGTTAAATAAGGGAAAAATGTACTTAAAAACTTTATAAAGGAGATTTGTTGAATTATTATTATTATACGGTCTTTTTTTCAATACCAAGAATAGGGATGAGCATGGGTGTAGAACCAATGGAACTGAAACCGAAACCGATGGATCCGAGAACTGAAATTTTAAGAAAAGTAGGAACCGAGAACCGAACCAAATAGATTTTTTTGGTTCCGGTTCCGGTTCCGATTCTGGTTTCAGTTCTTTGGTTCTACCCGGATAGGAACCGATATTCTAGAAGGAAAAAAAAACTTCATGCACTAATGAATTAAACCAATAAAAAATATATTTTTTTTTAAACATTTGAAACCATTTATGCTAAAGCAATAGCATTTAACAACTAATGCATAAGTTAAAATTCAATAATTGCATAACAATCTGAAAAACAAAACAAAATAACTTCAAATTTCGTCCAACAAAATAACTAGAAACGTTTATATTTCCAACGTTTGTTTCTCTTTATCTCTTCCGGTTGGTTTCTCTAATTGTTCTTCCATATCTTTCACAATCTCATCGTCTTTAATAAGATCTTCAACATCATCCCAATTAATTTGCGTTCTCAACTTTCTCACACAATCTTGGGTGCAAATCAAGGCTTCCACAATCGTCGTTGACAAGCGAGTTCTATAGGGGTCTAATACACGTCCACCTATACTAAACGCCGCTTCAGATGCCACAGTTGAAATTTGAATTGCCAAGATATCTAACACAAAAAATATATAACACAAAATCACAAAACTATTACAAATTACACTAATATGCAAGTAAAAGGTATAATAATGTAACATTCCTATAAAATAAGTTGTTATTACCTCTAGCTATTTTTGCAACAATAGGAAAACGAGGACCATTTACTTTCCACCATTGAAGAATGTCAAGGCTTTGACCTTTATGTAATTCAATCTTTGGCTCTTTAAGGTACCTATCTAATTCGGTTTCGGTTTCATACGAGCTAGTAGCATCAAAATTATAATAATCATTTAAGAAGTCATTATCTTCATGATTAAGGGATGTAATTTCGAATTCACTGTCCTCACCCATACTCGAACTTGACGATAGAAAATCAAACATTTCTTTATACGTTCTAAATAACTCTCCCATTTTAGTCTTAACCTCTTCAACCATATCCTCAACCTTGCTCTCAAGCTCTTTATTGCTCATAGGTTTTTCTTTGGTTATATCATAACTAATAATTTTTCTAAAACCATGAGCAAGTAAGTGACACTTCTTAGTTGGATCTAACAAAACCGCGAAATACATAAAATCATTTATTTCCTCCAATTTTCCCCAATAGTCATCATATTTTTGTTTCATTTTAGACGCCATAATCTTATAAGTGGGTTTTGATTGCCACTTACGAATATGGTTGTCTACATCAAGAATCTCACCAAAAAACAAATGAGACAACGGTTTCGTAGAGGCCGACATATTTTCGGTTTTAACCTTAAATTTTTCAAGAAATTGAATCATCCCTTCACATACCTCAAAATGGTTATAGTTTGGCACTTCTTCAAGGTCATTACTATATTCCGAGTGTCTAGCGTCATATAAATAAAATGCATCCTTTAATTCATGGGCGACTTTTAACATCTCATACGTAGAATTCCACCTCGTCACACAATCACTAACCAAAAACCGATCCGTTTGTAATTTGGAATCTACAACACATTTTTTAAACTTGGTGCTTCTTTGTGTTGAAAATTTGATGTACCTAACGGCCTTAGTTACACGCTCAATCGGGTTACTAAATTCCGTCAAACCCTTTTTCACAATCAAGTTTAAAATATGTGCAAAACACCTAATTTGAAAATGTTTTCCACCATCATACATAGGGGGCAAGTGTCTTACCAAATAATCAAGTGCCTTATTATTTGTACTAGCATTATCGACGGCAATTGTCATAACATTTTTCAATCCCCACTCGGTTATGCATGTTAATAACTTCCTACCAATATCATCACCCTTATGACTATTTATTGGTATAAAATTAATGATACGTTTATGCATAACCCATTCATCATCAATAAAATGAGCAGTTACGACCATGTAATTAATCCTTTGACAATGAGATGTCCATGTATCCGTTGTAAAGTGCACAGTACTCGTTTTTTTGCTTAAATAACCCTTTAACTTATTTCTTTCATCTATATAAAACTTCATAACATCCCTAGACAACTTATGACGTGATGGCAAAACAAACCTAGCGTTTAAAGCTTGTGTATATTCTACAAAAGCCTCGTTCTTCACAAAAGCAAATGGTAGCTCTCCTATAACAAACAACTTAATCAACGCTTTATAAATTCTATCGTCATCATGTTTCCATGTTGCAACACTACTAGTACCACCTTCAACACTATTGTCTAATTTAAATTGCAACGTACCTTGTTTATCTTCTAAACGTGTCGGGTTTTGTTTACAACTCTGAGTAATATGTTTTCTTAATGTGGACGTACCATTATCCGCAACAAGTCGAGTTTCACAATACTTGCATTTTGCTATCTTCCTTCGGTTTCCATCTTCATCTTTTTCATACAACACTTCATAGTATTGCCACCATTCGAATTTTTCTTTCCTTTCAGCTTTAACTTTTTTACCCTTTGGAGTTGTTGATGTCACCGACTTCCTTTTACCCAAATTCGAACCCGAGTTGTCACCCT
>BQNB010153698.1:0-15612 GCA_026074375.1 Tanacetum coccineum
ATGGTTCGATTGTCGGCCATTGGAACAATGTTTTGATCAACAATTGGTTCTTCTAAATCAAAATTTTCAACAACAAACGGAAGAGTTTGTTGTTGACGACGTCTTCAAGATTGCGAACGAGTGCGCATAAAAAGAAAAACTAAGAATTAAAAAGCAAAATGTTACACTAATATTTTTTTTAGCAATGGATTTTAACGGTTACACGGAAGAGACTTAAACCAAATAATCAACTACTTCACGGTAGCTCTTGAAAATTGCTTTTCAAGGTGAGCCGTATTTCGTAGAGACACAAATGGCAAGTGTTAAATATTTGATTACGAGTTGAGAACAATTGCAAGTTCACCGGAAATTGAAATGATAATATCTCAATAGAAGATATTATTTGTTGGTGTTCGATTACCAACTTTGTTTATTTTATTTTCTTCTTTTTTTTAGAGGACAATTTTTTATTGTTTTTGATTTTTTTTATCTTGTACTTATACTAAAAAGAAAAGGAAAATATTTTTTACTTTTTATATTTTATAATTTTTTTTTTGGAATTTTTGAATTATAAAACAAAAATGAAACTTTCGAGGATGAAAGGATCTTCAAACCAAATCAACAAACACAAAATGTAGGAATCTTAAACACTAGTCCCCGGCAGCGGCGTCAAAAACTGATTACAGTTTATTATAGCTAAAATATATTACAAAATAATATAATCCTAAAAGTAATTAAGAAAATTACCAAGTTACCCTTGATAAAATTCACTCTCAAAAATATATATAATATAATATATAATACGTATGTTTAAACCGGGTAAGTATGATCACCCGGGTCGTTTCTCTAATGACTAGTGAAATTGAATCCTCGTTTAAGCTTGGATTCTGATTTGAATGAAGCAAAATATTTGATTTCAAAAGTAAAAATGGACAATAAAGAAAACACTTAAACTATTAAAACTAATACGGGAAGCAAATAAAACGTGACAATTAAGCAAGAACTAAATTTTACCCCTAAAAATGTAAACTAAAATTCTAAACCTAAGATAGGACAAAAAAAAATTTAGGAAAAAGAAAAACATTTTTTTTGATTATTTTTGATATTAATATGAATTAAAAACAAATTAAACTAAATTAAATCCTAGAAAATAGTAAATAAAGTCCTAAAAATTGGGAAAAATAATTTTTAAGCTTAGAAAAGTCTAAAATATTATAAAAGCAAAGAAAAATATTTTTAACTATTTTAAAAATTAAAATTCTATTTTTAAAATTTAAAATAAAAGCTCAAAAATGAAATTTAAGATTTAAAAAGTGTAAAAATGATTTTACTGGATGTAAACCTTAAGCTATTTTTTATAAAACTAAAAACTATTTTTTGTATTTTTCTAAAACTTTTTTCTATTTTTATGTATTTTATAAGATTTTTACTTTCAAAAAACTATTAAAAATAAAATTTTAAAATTGAAAAATCTAAAAATTCAGGGAAAATCTCAAATACTAGCAGAAACACAAGAAAAATAAGAAAACTCAAATTGCTAAATGAATAAGCCCTCTAAAGAGCTTATAGTGCTACGGCTTATTATAAAAAAGGAAAATAAAAACGTGTATAAGGATTTAATGGTGTATTATGCTAATGGATGAGATAATGTAGCAAACGGTTAAGTCATTAGTGTTCGTGTGTGGGAGTCGTGGGTTCGAGTACTAGCAACCTCTTTTGTTATATTTTTAAAGAAAAACCAAATACAGGAATAATAAGAACACTAAAATAAGCTACTTTAACAAACGGGACATAACCTAAAACTAAGTAATAAGCTCTAAAACAGCTTATAAATAAGTTGTTACAGTGAATGGGCATTTGGGCTTATTTTCACTAAAAGGCTTATAACCAGCTTATTCTAGGCTCAAATCCAAGAAGGAAAAGTGTTCTAGAAAGCTTATGATGTGCTTAACCTAGAAATGAGAAGAAATAAGTACTGGAAACAACTTAAAGCAACTTAAAATGATAAAGAAAATGCTAAACTCAGCAAAAACACTTAAAGGTACAAAATCCAATTAAGCTAAAAGACCTTAAAAGGCTAAACTAGACTCTACAACTTTAAGGACTTATTAAACTACTTAATCTCTATCTATATAAAGCTGTAAAAGTAGACTCATAAACTAAATAAACAAATTAAGATACTACTTAAAGTACCTACAGTTTGTGTTTTTAGAAAAATGAAAAAAAATTTTGTGATTTACAAATGCACGTGTTGCTCAAATAAAGCTAAATTAGACTAGGAAAATAAGCTAGAAAGTGAAATTTAAGACCTAATCTATATTAAGCTATACCTAAACTTATCCCTACTTGAATCTTAAAACCTAAGACCTACTTATACTAAACTAACAACTAGGCTAAAAGTGGCAATACTAACTTCTAGTTAGTGTTGTTGTACTTTTGCACAAGTGCAACTCCAAGAGTGCAGGTTTCCAAAGGGAAACATTGCACTTAAACACACTCCAATAGAGTGTAAAAACAAGATGCAAGCAAGATCTAAGCCTTTGAGGGCTTAGATCAAATTTTGCACAAGTGAAATTCTTAGAAAAACTCCCCTGGTGCTGTTAACTTAATATAAGCTCAAATTCTTTAAATTTTCAAATCTAATTTATAAAAACTCATTTCCTAATGTTTATAACTAAATTCAAAGCTGACTAAAAAAGTTTTTGCACAAAATTATTAACTTTAGGAGGTCAAACAAGCTTATACCAAACACCCCTTTACCACTTGACAGAATTGAGAAAAACTTTTTAAAATAAAATTTAATAAACAAAGCTATGAAACCAGATAACTAGGAGCTTTTAACAACTAATTTAATCAAAATTACACTATTGAATTAAGCTATAATGCAAGATCTAAGAATCTAGTCTAATATTTTTGGCTTTTTATGAATTATATGACAAACTTATGAAAAACAAAGTTCTAAACTATCAAAAGCAAAACAGATGAATATCTAAGGTATTTAAGCTAAAATAATCACAAATAAGCACTAATAAGTAAAATATTAAGCAAATAAGCAATGATAAGCATTTAAGCTATAACTGAAATTAGAGAAAAAAATGAAAAGAAAAGCTTACTTGAACCTTTAGCTAAACAAAAGGTACCAATAATGGCAGCTACAAGCTCCCTAGCTTATTAGATAAGCTAGGGTAAAGTCCTTGGGATCTCTTCCAAGTTAAGATCCCCTTCCATAGGCTTTTAAGTCAAAATTTCCAAGGTATTAAACTGATTTTAGAGTTTAGATAGATTAGATGAACAATATGAGCTCTATCACAAGCTTAGAGACTTGTGAGAGCTTTTGAGAGCTTATGAGTACAGTAAACAAACAATAGAGCTTATTTAGAAAGTTACTAATATTTGAGAATAAAAATAAGAGCTTATGACAAATAAAAACTCTTATGAGCAAATAAAGAAATCAGACCATTTCATTAATAAAAACTGAGGATAGATGTACTATTGTAGAAAGGAAAATACTGAAGATTGTAAAAGTACATCTTTAAGAATAAAAAAAATTATCCACTGAAAAGCGTATGTGATAAAAAAAACTCTATATGTGTGTGTGAAGAGTGAGGGCTTTTTATAGGTTGTTGAGAAACGCATTCTCTCGGCCAGAGACATCCTTTGCCGATCCTTTTCCTGTTGTAAGGTCATTGCAATCGAGAGCGTCAATCATGGCATAGTGGAGAAGTGTCGTTTTGATCATTATAAGCTGCACAAAGGTTGCCCAAGCTGTCATGTCCTATGTATTGTAACAGCTTGTGCTTCCTTTGTGAGTGAGTCTAGTGCAAATCCCACTTATACTTGTGCTTTCACCATTGTTGACGTGTCTCCTCTTGAGTGTAAGCTAGTGATTGCCTCTTGATTTACTGATTTGACCCTTCCTTAGTGTTAATGAGCTCATGAATTGACTTCCTTGCCCATCAATTCTCATTTGCCCTTTGTTTTACCATGGGGGTGAAAGTGGGACGTATGGAACACTTTTTACAAGATTACTTGTTTCTGATTTTATCGTGTTTTGTGAATATTTTGTGAATGATGACCCGAGCTTGAATAGTCTTTGTTATGATACTTTCTGGTCGAACACGTATCCCTATTATACTTGTAATGCTGTTGTTTGTTGATTTTGAATAGTAAAAGGGTGGTCGCGATCCTTTTTTTGACAGTTATAAACTAGAGTTGATAGGTTGAGATTTTTAGTACATGGGCCTTGGTCTTGTTCTTTTCCCTTTTTTTCTAGTTATAAAAAGTTTTGGAATAACGCAAGTTTAGCCCTTGTGGTTTTATGAAAAGGATAATGGACTAGGATTTGGGCTTATAGTTATGGGCTTGGATTATCCGCTGAGTACAATGGCCCCCATTTGGGTTTTTTATAGGCTCCGCATTAGAAAAGATTCTTGGATCGCAATGAAGGAGAAGAGGGACATTTCTGGGACTTTTGTTGAGATTGATGGAGACGAGAAAAGTGAAAAATATTTGTTTGAGGTATATTCGTGGTTGGCACGGTTAAATTTTCTGAATTAAGTATATATTTGGTCCTTGTGCTTGATACTATCAAAGTGATTGATTAGATTTGATTGAAGTTTGATCTGACACAAGGCTTGATGTTTTTGCGGCGATCGGCTCTGTACTTCTTCTGTATTCTTTGTGTCCGTGTGTCATCATGTTGATGCTCGTTTTTATTTTAGTGCTGCTATTCTTGTGATTTTTGTTTACTTTATTCTTTACCTTTACGAGGTTCAAGGAATCTCACTTGGTATACATTAAATGGATTCATCCTTAGATATTCATCCGAATTTGGTAAAATGCTGTAGCTTTAGGCTAGGTATTGCTTAGAGAAACGATTCATCAAATATTGCATCTCTTGAGCTGTATAAATTGGTTAATGTATGAAGAACGAAGGTCTTGTAGTGAATGTAACATAAATCCTTATATGCTATGTGGATAAACATGGCCCGTGAACTGGTCGAGCAAGACAGTTCAGGGACGATTATAGTGGCATGCTCAGCATATCGTCAACAAAGAAGAGGGCCAGAATCGAAGTACATTTTATCACAAGTTGTTTTTCTTGTTTCAGGCGCTGAAGCCTAATACGACCGAATCAACCCTCAAAACTCGTTTTTAAAAATGACAAGAGCTGGTCATTAGATATGTTGTTGGAACCACTTATTTCATAAATAGCAAAGCAAGTTAGCATGGTTCTACCCATGAAACCCATACTTAAACCGAGGGTAAGATAAGACACGGAATTAACCATTTACGCTTTGTGAAGAGCTCTATTTTTCCGTTCGCGCGCATCATTTTGTTGTTCGTGGTGGTGTATTAAGGAAGCTGTAGTTTCATGAATGATTCCCCCCCCCCTTAACATATTTGAAAAAAATACAGGATCATAATATGCACCACCTCTATCCTGGCGTGAGGTTTTAATTAAGTCATTTTGTTGCAATTCAACTTTGTTTTATAATTTTTAAATTTTATCAAGGGCTTTCATCTTTTGCTGTGAGCAAGTAAAAGAAAAAACCTAGAGGGAATCATGCATGAATCTATGAAGTAAGTTCTCATCCACTTATATACTTTTGATTACCTAAGATGGTGTTGCATGAAAAGGCACATGAGTCACTATGTAAGTCAATTCAAGTAATGGAGAAGAATTGCGCTACACGCGCTGTTATACTTTTAAATGGATATTGCTGTAGAGTGCGGATATGTGTTGTTCTAACATACACAGTAGATTGAGAGAGTTCTATTGTAGAGATTTTAATGAAATAGTAGTTAATCTCATTAATTGTCTCGTAGAAACTATTTCAAGCTCAATTACTTTTGATCTGTGAGATCATGTCTAGAAAATGAGCATGTGCCATTAATGGGGTTTAACAACAAATTAGATCGAAGAAGACATGACTATACAAAGAATCAACGAAAACTTACAATCTGCACCGAATTCAGCCGGCTTTTTATTCACGATTCACATAAACATACCATTGTTCATATAACCAATCTAACCAATAACCTCTCTTCGATAAGATATACTTATTGGTTTAGCTCTCAGTGGAGACAAAACAGACTGCTTATATCCATACTAGATTTAATAAGGACCAGAAAATCAACATTCTTTTTCAAAGTTTTGGAACTATACAAAACATTAAACAAAAGTAATAGATTTTCTCCCAACTAAATTCAGCCTACACTCCTTTCTATGATTAGGAGACGAAATGAATCATCAACCCCCATTGTAAGTACAGGTTCCGTCTTTCACCGGTTCATAATGTCTTTAACCAGCAACAATCTTTACAACATGATTTGTTGCACCGGAAATCAATCCACCATGCAATTGCATCAATACCTGCACTATAAATTGCTACAGAAAATTAGTTAAAACAGGAATTATTTAATAAAAATCTGTTCAAAAAGGCACTAAATTCTGACCTTGATTTTGGGAATGGTCCTTAGGACCCTTTTTCGAACCACCCAACATTTGGCGTTTTTCTTATTACCCACTACGGCATCCCTCTTGAAGTGGTCCAGTCTTACACACTTCCAACATTCCAACTTAGGTTTCTTGTTGGGACCCGAACCCACTACCGTGTTCTTTTAATCACGTTTCTTTCCTTTGTTGTGTTTGTTGTTTTATTTTTACCCTCTTCTGCCATGTTCACAGAAGATCCCGTAAACTTCTTTACTTGCCTTTGGTCAATGTCTTGCACCCTATCAGAGATTCCTCCATTCGCAAGAGACTACAAGTTTACGCCCAAAGATAGAAAGCGTCTTAGTTAGACCATGTGTTTCACGAAAGTATGTTTTTGAAAGTCCCGTTTCTAGAGAATATGGGATGCGGCAACTTATCAATTATTACTTGAAACAGAAATGGATTATCCATTTTCAAGCCATATTGTGTGTATTGTCCAAGGATCCTTAGGAGTTCATTTATATTGTTCCATGATAAGATCCCTCCGGTCTAGAGAGTCATCACCATCTTGGTAATGTGTTAAAATTACTAACATGGGAATTTCTTATGAAGGAATCCTTCTGCATAATTTGAGACATATGGAATTCTGAGTGAAGTTCGCCACAACTCATGTACTTGGATTCAAGTGAATCCCACAACTCCTTAGCCGATTCAACATTCTTATATACATCAAAAAGAGAATCAGACATACCGTTCAATATATGACCCCTGCATATGTAGTAATCATTCTCCCACTTTACCCTTATCCTTATCGCTTCCACTGTTGCATCTTCTAACAATTCTGGCATCGGTGTAGTCAACACATAAACCACCTTCAACGTTGTCAACAAGAAATGCATCTTCTTCTGCCATCGCCAAAAGTCATGCCCCTCAAACTTATATAGTTTCCCATAATTCGTAGTCATCTCCTTAACCGTATTTCCAGCCATGATCACAATAAATACTTTATACGTTTGTAATAGATTGGTAGGGTTTTTGATGATCCTGGATATCTTACTAGAATCGTTTAGAGTTTACTTTGTAATAGATTGGTAGGGTTTGTGATGATCCTGGATATCTTACTAGAATCGTGTAGAGTTTACTTTTCATATAAAGTATTTCGACCCTCGACCCTCACCCGCTGACCTGGCAGCGGGACCCCAGCAAGGGGCGCTGCCCCTTGACCCCGCAAGGGGGCGCATCCTCCCTTGACCCCTGTATTTTGTCATGGTCGAAAACATATTAGCTCAACGAGTGTGTACTCCACACTTCCCTAACTCGTATCCGAGCCGAATATGAAATCTCATTAGTCTCTAGTAAATCATCATTACCTAAATGTTCGTTGATGACACTAAAATTACCAATAAATCCCCCCCATTTTAGTGTAATCCTTGATTTACTAAAATATATATAATGATATATGCAATTATGTTAAAACAAACACAACGAAACAAACAAATGCATAAATGAAAATGTCTTGCAATTGAATTTTCATCTTAGTATAACACACATTCCAAATATTCAAAAATCGGGGTGTCGCAACGATTGAACCCGTCAATCTATTTGAATACCTGAAGATACTATACACATAAGTTTCTACAACACTCTAATGTTCGTTACTTGACACTATTACAAGCCATGTGTCCCAATCCATTAATGAACATACAGAAGCAAGTCCAAGCTTCTTGAAGTGGCAAAACTTCATGTTCACATAGGTGATTCTTTTAGTCTTGCACCTGCATTTGCAATTTTTTCAAAAGAATCATTAAGAAGGTAAACTTCAACCTAACCATCACTTGCAGGTTTGAACACATACCTCAGGAAGATAAATAAAACTTGTGTTCCAATCTCTAGCTATGAGCTTTCCACATTGAATTCAGCTTCTAACGTTGTATTAGAAGGGAATTAGGTATCTCATAGGTAGTAGATTTATTTGGACTTTAATCCCATCCCTTTTACTGACTTATTTACCAAGTCCCTAGCTAGACCCTTCGTCAAGTGGTCAGCTAAATTATGTTGTGACCGAACAAACTCAATAGAAATCACACCATTCATGATTAACTCTCTAATCATACTATGCCTAACACCTAAGTGTCTAGACTTCCCATTGTATATCTGACTATAAGCCTTAGCCATTGTGGGAGCACTATCACATCGGATAGATATTGGTGTTATTGGTTTCAGCCATATTGGAATCTCATGTATCAAGTTTCTTAGCCATTCTGCTTCTTTACCAGCAGCAGCCAAAGCTACAAACTCAGATTCCATAGTAGAACCAGTGATGCATGTTTGCTTCTTGGAAGCCCATGAAATGGTACCTCCCCCAAGCAGGAACACCCATCCACTCGTAGAAGATGAATCTTCAACATGATTTATCCAGCTAGCATCCGAATAACCTTCTAACACCGAAGGATATCCCATATATGATAAACCATAATTTATAGTACCCTTTAATTACTTGAATACCCTTGTTATTGCTTGCCAATGTTGTCTACTAGTGTTACTAGTAAAGCTGCTCAATCTACCAACTGCATTATCAATATCAGGTCTAGTGCTAGTCATATCATACATCAAGCATCCAATAGCTCTTGAATATTCGAGCTGATCCACAGGTTTACCTGTATTTGGCTTAAGTTTTTCAACCGGATCCATGGGAGTACTCACCGCAGAACAATCTTCACGATTAAATTTCTTGAGTATTTTCTCAATGTAGTGAGATTGTGTGATAACAATCCCTTTATTTTCACATTTTTTCTTAATACCAAGAATAACGTCTGCTTCTCCCATATCTTTCATTGAGAACTTTGATGACAAAAACTTCTTAGTTTTATAAACTTGATTTCGGTCAGTGCAAAAAGTCAACATGTCATCAACATATAGACAAATTATAACATCTTCACCGGAGCTACTAAATTTGCTATATACACACACTTGTCGTATTAGTTTAAAAGAAAACCACTAGACAGTACAACCTCACTAAACTTTTGATGCCACTGTTTAGGTGCTTGTTTCAGCCCATACAATGACTTAACCAACTTACACACCTTATGCTCATTACCCGGCATAACAAATCCTTCCGGTTGCATCATATACACTTCTTTATCTAAATCACCATTCAAGAATGCTGTTTTAACATCCATTTGATGGATCACTAGATTGTGAATAGCAGCCAAAGCTAATAACAATCTAATAGTAGTGATACGAGCAACTGGTGCATAGGTATCGAAGTAATCGATCCCTTTTTTTGTCTAAATCCTTCGATTACCAATCGAGCTTTGAACTTGTCAATTGTTCCATCGACTTTGATCTTCCTTTTGAAGATCCATTTACAACCTAAAGGTTTGCAACCAGGGGGTAAATTAGATAGAACCCATGTATTATTTTCCATAATAGAACCAATCTCATCATTAATTGCTTCTTTCTAGAAAGCAGAATCTCAAGATTGCATAGCTTCATTATAGGTTCTAGGATCCTCCTCAATACTATAACAGTAAGAGTATTGTGATCCAACTTGATCTTTTGATCCCTCAACTAAGTATAGCTGAAAATCAGAACCATATGATTTAGCTTTCCGAACTCTTTTACCTTTATAAGGTTTAGGAATCTTACTTGGTACACCATCAGAATGATCATCCCTTTGAAATTCATCCGAATTTGGTATAATATCCTTTGGTCTAGGTATTGAAGAGAAACGATTCTCATCAAATATTGCATCTCTTAACTCTATAATTGAGTTAATAGAAACCGAGTCATTAGGTTCAATAACATAAAACCTATATGCCTTAGAATGCTCAACATATCCAACAAAGATGTATTTAATACCTTTTTCACCCAAAGTTTTCCTTTTCGGGTCTGGAAGCCTAACAACGGCCCCACAACCCTAAACTTGTAAAAATGACAAGTTGGGTCATTTCTTATACCAAAGTTCATATGGGGTAGTCTTGTTTCTTTTATTTGGAACACTATTTAATAAATAGCAAGCCGTTAGCATAGCTTCTCCCCAGAACCCCTCACTCAAACCCGAGTAAGATAACATGGAATTAACCATTTCCTTAAGAGCTCTATTTTTCATTTCAGCCACACCATTTTGTTGTGGTGTATAAGGAGCTGTAGTCTCATGAATGATTCCTACATATTGAAAAAATACAGGATCATAATATTCACCACCTCTATCTGTGCGTAAGGTTTTAATTAAGTCATTTTGTTGCAATTCAACTTATGTTTTATAAATTCTAAATTTATCAAGGGCTTCATCTTTTGCATGTAGCAAGTAACAGAGCAAAAACCTAGAGGCAATCAACTATAAAAGTTATCACATACTTTTTATTTACCTAAAGATAGGTTGCATAAAATCGCAACAAATCCACTATGTATCCATCAAGTAATGACAAATTTCATGTTATACTTTTTAAATGGTTGCCTAGTAGTGTTTTGTTAACAATGCAAGTAGTACATTTACAGATTTTCATCAATAGCAGGTATCAATTCATCTTTAGACATTTCAAGCATTCTTTTATAGTGTACGTGTCCTAAACGAGCATGCCATAATGAGGAATTAACAACAGTAGAAGAAGACATATAAAACATATCCTAATCATCCGAAACTTTATTCAAGTTCAACATAAACATACCATTGTTATAATAACCAAATCCTACAAATACACCACACTTTGATAAGATTAGTACTTATCGGATTCATAAACCTTCATAATCGCACACTTAATTAATACAGGGACCAGAAATTAAATCTTAGAAATTTTGGAACATACAACACATTAACACAAAGTAATAGATTTTCCAGAACTAAATTCCCATCCAGCACTACACTTACATTTCATGACCAGGAGCAAATGATCATCACCCATATAAAGTACAGATTCGTCTTCCACCAGTTCATATGTCTTAAACCAACAACGATCTTTACAAACATGAGTTGTAGCACCAGAATCAATCCACCACGTAATTGCATCAACGTGCACATAAAATGCTTCAAAATTTAGTGAAACAGAAAATTTAACAAATCTGTTCCAAACAGGCACTAAATTCCTGACCTGGTCTTAGAATGAGTCTTAGAGAAGCCCCTTTTCCCGAACCACCAGCATTTGTTTTCCTTCTTATTACACTCAACGACACTCCCTTTTGAAGTGGCTAGTCTACCACACTTCCAACATTCCCAACTTTAGGTTTTATTGTTGGAACCCGAACCACTGTCGTAGTTCTTTAAAATCATGGGGGGGGGGTGTTCTTTCCTTTGTTTTGTTTGTTGTTCTTATTTTTACCCTCTTCTGTCATGTTCACAGAAGGTCCAGCAACTTCTTTACCCTGTGCCTTGTCACTCGTCCTTGTGCCCTTAGAGATTCCTCTAAACGCAAGTTACTACCAGAAAATTGCTGATGAAATGTTGAGACAAAGATGTACTTCAGGAGATGAGCATCAATATCATATTGATCAGATGAAGAATTTCTTAAAAAGCAACATTGTTTAGGAAAGCAAAAAGGAAATTTATTGGGTTTCAGAAGTTCTTACAACTTAGTGTTGCTACTTATACAAGTTACTACTGCCAGTTCTACTTAGTGCTGTTGATGAAGAATGCTATAGATCCAAGAAAATAGACTAAGTAGTTAGTACTGTTAGTTATAGATAGTTAGTACTGCCAGTACATTGTTAGTACTGCCAGTATAGTTAGTGTTGTTAGTAGTAAGTTAGTACTGCTAGTTAGTACTGTTAGGAGATATGCATGAGTTATTATAGGAATAGATATGCATTATCTATTCGCACGTTTTGTAAGCCCATTAGGGTTTCCTTGGTGTATAAAAGGAACCCTAGGCATAGTTAGAATATATAGATCAACAGAGATCAATTAGCAATCATAGCTTGTAACCTAGTAAGATTCAAGTTATAATACAAAGGTTGATAAAAGATTTTTTGTGTTTTACTTAATATTGTTCTTCTTAGCATTGTTGATTAGTTTCGCATAATCAATAGTGTTCAATCAGTGTTTTATTATTGTTGCTTTGGATTTATATAAAGTAACAAACCCTTTGTAAGCTAAATGTTCAAGATCTATTCAGTAAGGGATCCAACAAGTGGTATCAGAGCTTGTGTGGAAACTCTGAATAAGAAGAACTCCATTATTTAAAGAGCCAGGAAGATGACAGAACAAGACTCTCCTCCACCAACTATAACAGCAATAAAAATCCCTATCATCAAGAAGGGAGAATATAATATTTGGAGCATAAGAATGCGATAATATATCTGCCACACAGATCATAACTTATGGGATATAATTGTCGATGGAGATCTCCAAGAAGAGGCTGCACCAGCAGGAGAACAACCTGGTCCTCCTGCTCTTAAGACTGCCAAACAACTGACTGCCAAAAGGAATCAGGAAAGAGTTAAGAGCATCTTGTTGTTAACAATACCTGACGAATATCTCCTTAAGTTTCATAATGTTCTAGATGCTAAATCTCTCTGGGCTGCAATCAAATCAAGGTTTGAAGGAAATGATGAATCCAAAAAGATGCAGATGAATGTTTTAAAACATCAGTTTGAGAACTTTACCACTGCACCAAATGAAAGTCTGGATAAGGCTTATGATAGGTTCCAAAAACTCATAAGTCAATTGGAGGTTCATGCTGCTCCAGTATCAAAGGAAGATATCAACCAAAAGTTTCTAAGAAGTCTTCCTCCTTCATGGAGTCAAATTGCTTTAATCATGAGAAATAAGCCAGACATAGACCAGACTGATATTGATGATCTCTACAACAACCTTAGGGTCTATAAAGATGAGATGAAAAGGTCTTTAAGTTCCACATCCAATTCTCAGAACTTGGGTTTTCTTTCTCTGAGGAATACTAGCTGCAATATAAAGTTAGTACTGCAGTGGAATTTTTGGTGATAATACCGCTGGAGGAAATAGCTTAACTAAAACATGTTTATCTACTCCAGGTGATGATGAAGTTGTGTGTCTTTCTTTGCACAAAAGAGCAACCAGTCCTTCACTTGATTAATGAGATCTACAGCCAGATTGTTCAGATGACTCCGGAAGATTGGATATTAGTGATGGAGGTGGATGTTGACTATTAGGGTGCAGAGATTCATTCCAGATGAAGGAAAGAACTTGGATTAAAAAATCACTAACCTGTTACCTTTGATAAGTCAAAAGTTGAGTGCTACAACTGTCAAAGGAAAGGGCACTTTGCTAAGGAATGCAAATCAGGAAGAAACCAAGGGAAAAGATCTAATGATGATAATGGCAGGAGGAATGCAACAACAAATGAACCATCATCACAAGCACTGGTGGCTCAAGATGGTCTAGGAGGCTATGATTGGAGCAATGATTTTGATGAACCAGTTAATTATGCTTTAATGGCCATCTCCTCTTCAAGCTCATCAAGTTCTTCTGATAATGAGGTACAAAACTGTTCTAAACAATGTCTTGAATCTTTTAAAACTCTTCAAAAGAATTATGATAGTGAAAGAGAAAAACATAGCAGAGCCAGACTAGAAATTCAGGGTTATGAATTAGCCTTAGAGTCTCTAGAATCTAGAATACTTGGACATGAAAAGAATGAACTGGCTTGGGGTGAAAAATATGAGTTTCAAAATTATGAGCTTAAATGCAGAGAATTAAAAATTGACAACCTTAAAATGGAACTAGAAAAAGTTGTAAAGGAAAGAGATGAGTTGAAAGTTAAGATAGAAAAATGTAAAGAATCATCCAAGGGTCTTAATAAATTACTCAACAGTCAAATGAGTGCTAAAGATAAAAATGGTTTAGGATATGGCACACAATTAGATGAAATAAGTAACAAGTCTGAAACTGATAGTGAGATTAGTATGAGTGTTTTTGAGGTCAGATCAAGTGATGAAGAGACCACACCAGCAAATGATAGGTTCTCCAAAGCAGATGGGTATCATGTTGTTCCCCCTCCTATAACAGGGAACTTCCTAACCCCAAGAGCTGACATATCATTTGCAGGTTTAGATGAATATGCCATTAGAAAGAAAATCATTGAGTCAAAAACAACTGAGCTTAATACTGATACTAGTAAATCTAAAACCAGTGAGACTGTAGGTAAAACAAATGAAGTAAACATGGAAAAACCTAAGTCAGTCCAGGAATCAGTTGTGCCTAAACAAAAGATTAACAGAGACAAAGTCATCATTGAGGATTGGTACTCAGATGATGAGGATGATGTGTCTGAAGTAAACACAGTTAGTCCTGTTAAGACTAATGTGATTCAAACAGTTAAAACTCAAGTTGATAAAATTGGTCAAACTTCTCAGAAAGAAGGAATTGGATTTAAGAAAATAAAAGCTTGCTTTGTCTGTAAGAGTACTGACCATTTGATCAAAGATTGTGATTTTTATGCCAAAAAGAGTCCAGAACCTAAGTTGAAAACTGTGGCCAATACTGGTCAAAGGGTGGTCAAACCAGTATGGGATAATGCTAAAAGGGTAAATCACCAAAAAATTTCAAACAAATACCCTCAAGCAAAAAGAACTTTTGTCCCATCAGGAGTACTAACCAGGACAGGTTTGGTTAATCCTGTTAGGCCAAATGGGAAAAGAGCAGTACATACTGTTAGTACTGCTAGGCCTATTAGTACTGCTAGGCCTATTAGTACTGCTAGGCCATTTGCCCTAAAAATAGCACAAACTAATAGTGCTATTAGACCAATTTACCTAAGAATGGACAATGTAAGACCAAGAGCCTCATATTCACTAATTAAGGGGTCTTACTACTCAAAACCAGCTTTTAGACCCAAAAACTTAAAACAATATGTTAAAACTTCTAGGGTTAAGAATATGACTACTGCTAGGACAAGAGCAGTAGTTAATACTAGTAATGCTCTTAAGAAGTCAAGGTGGGTTTGGAAGCCTAAGGGAAATTACATAGATCATGTGTTTAAAGAAAGTGGATCTTTCATGCTCAAGAAGTTTGAGTATGCTGACCCAAAAGGGATTTCCAAGTCAGTAGTGGCTTGGGTCCCTAAGAGATACTGATTTCTCTTACTTTTTGTGCAGGGCAATCTAGAGATCTGTTTACAGGATCATGCATTGGTGGATAGTGGTTGTAACACCCCCAAATTGGGTCGCAGCGGAATATGGGTCCGGGGCGTGTTACTTCATAGATCAATCACACAAGATAT